>OY755045.1:54961926-55062410 GCA_963576565.1 Aspidapion aeneum
CTGTCTGTCTGTCTGTCTGTCTGTCTGTCTGGCTGGCTGTCTGGCTGTCTGGCTGTCTGGCTGTCTGGCTGTCTGTCTGACTGTCTGGCTGTCTGGCTGAGCACCAACTATACGTACCGACGCACAAACAATTATAAACGTTTCTGACAAAATTAAGTATCTGGGAGTCATCATTGACAAAAACTTAACATACCTGCCACACGTACACTACGTAAGAGACAAAATAGGACAAAACGCGACAAAACTAATAGGACAAATATCAAGAAAATATGGCCACAATAAAGCTACCTTCAAGAAAATTGTCGAGAACGTGTTTAGACCTGCAGCTCTCTATGGCAGTGAGATTTGGGGCGTAAAAGCAAGCAATGTACATATGAAACGACAAATGGATGCAGCTTTAAGACCACTTTTGTTACTGATTAATAGAGCCTACAATACTACTCCAAACGCAGCGTTGCAAGTTATGGCGGGAATTGCCCCATGGTGGCTTGAAGCCTAAAGAAGACACTATGAATGGACCAGACAACTAACAGATATAGAAAATGCAAGACTTAAGACAATCGACAAACCACATCCAACTACACGACAAATATTGGACCAGAATAATCCAGATGAAAATGTGGATATCATCCATACAAATGCTGCAGTTGGGCAGGACAAGAAAACTGGGATTGGAATACATTTATGGAATCAAGACAATATCCAAACTAGAGTTAAAGATACAGACACTCAAACTGCACAAATGATTGCTATTTTAGTGGGAATTAGAGTAGCAACAGAACAAGGAAGAACAAACATAGATATAAAAACAAATTGTTTAGAAGCGCTCAAAACCATTAAAGAGTATAAAATAAAATACAAAATAACAGGGCATATATTAAAATTAGTAGAGGATAGGAACTTAAGAGGCTGGAAAACAAATATAAATTTCACCAACGAATACGACCAAGGACAGTTAAGGGCACAACAAGCCGCTAACCAAGCAAGGACAGCAAATAATATAGACGAAAATTTCGACAATTACATATTTAAGTCAAAAAATCAAAGACAAAAAGAAAGAATCGAATGGCTTAAAAATATGTGGCAAGATTATTGGGACCATGTAGATAAGGGCAGGACATTCTATCAGCACTGCGTGGAGGTGGGCTTTGACAGAATACCTCTCTCATTTAAAGCGACCCAACTAACTACGGGACATGGCAATTTACGAACATATACTAACAGATTTAGACTCAACGACAACCTGCCATTTTGCGAATGCGGACAGGGGGAAATGAGAGCGTGCAACATGTAAAAGAGACATGTATCCTAGAATATCGAATAAGGATACGACAAGAAATTGAAAACAATTATGGAAATCTAGAGATCAGACTGCGGAACGAAGGCAAAATTTTAACTAGCCATTGTTCAAAAATTAACAGTTGGGCGGAGGAAGCAATAGCTAACACAGATGTTCATCTGTAAATATAATATAATAAAATTTATATAACACTGAATCGTTTAGGATAACCATAAGTAATTAATTTTAGAGATTTATTGATATTTACATTTATTGATTAAAGTATTTTTTGGAACTTAGAAATAGCAAAAAAAAAAGAATACAAAAAAACCAAAAAGAAAGAAAAAAGAACAAAAAATTATGTTGGCAAAAAAAAAAGTAGCTAAAAAAAAATTACTACAGGTTAATAAAACGTGAGAGCTAACAAGGTCTTAAGCAAAACGAGCCATAGTAGATTTTAGGAAAATACGATGCAAATTAGATTTAAGGTAATAAGTAGGTTAATTTTGTAAATTTAAATTTGTAACAAAATAATTCTTGGGCAATACCACAAAGGAGATTCTTTAACACAAAAACAAAAAGAGACAAACAACAACAAAACTTCACAATAAGAAATGGGCAGAGGGTCATGGGATAGAAAAGAAATGCAAACTAAAGATATAGAAATAGTACACAAATAAGGAAATTAATAATAAAGGGGCAGGATTTTGGGATCGTCTGAAATGGAAGTAAACGTGACGTGTGAATGAAGGCAGAAAAAAAAATTAACATCGGCTAAAGGGCGTAGACCGTAAGGTAGGAAGCCAGCTATTTCGACAGGTCCTCTCGCTCTGGTTAGCTTCGGCGCCGGCGACGTCTGTCACTCTCGTCTGTCTGTCTGTCTGTCTGTCTGTCTGTCTGTCTGTCTGTCTGTCTGTCTGTCTGTCTGTCTGTCTGTCTGTCTGTCTGTCTGTCTGTCTGTCTGTCTGTCTGTCTGTCTGTCTGTCTGTCTGTCTGTCTGTCTGTCTGTCTGTCTGTCTGTCTGTCTGTCTGTCTGTCTGTCTGTCTGTCTGTCTGTCTGTCTGTCTGTCTGTCTGTCTGTCTGTCTGTCTGTCTGTCTGTCTGTCTGTCTGTCTGTCTGTCTGTCTGTCTGTCTGTCTGTCTGTCTGTCTGTCTGTCTGTCTGTCTGTCTGTCTGTCTGTCTGTCTGTCTGTCTGTCTGTCTGTCTGTCTGTCTGTCTGTCTGTCTGTCTGTCTGTCTGTCTGTCTGTCTGTCTGTCTGTCTGTCTGTCTGTCTGTCTGTCTGTCTGTCTGTCTGTCTGTCTGTCTGTCTGTCTGTCTGTCTGTCTGTCTGTCTGTCTGTCTGTCTGTCTGTCTGTCTGTCTGTCTGTCTGTCTGTCTGTCTGTCTGTCTGTCTGTCTGTCTGTCTGTCTGTCTGTCTGTCTGTCTGTCTGTCTGTCTGTCTGTCTGTCTGTCTGTCTGTCTGTCTGTCTGTCTGTCTGTCTGTCTGTCTGTCTGTCTGTCTGTCTGTCTGTCTGTCTGTCTGTCTGTCTGTCTGTCTGTCTGTCTGTCTGTCTGTCTGTCTGTCTGTCTGTCTGTCTGTCTGTCTGTCTGTCTGTCTGTCTGTCTGTCTGTCTGTCTGTCTGTCTGTCTGTCTGTCTGTCTGTCTGTCTGTCTGTCTGTCTGTCTGTCTGTCTGTCTGTCTGTCTGTCTGTCTGTCTGTCTGTCTGTCTGTCTGTCTGTCTGTCTGTCTGTCTGTCTGTCTGTCTGTCTGTCTGTCTGTCTGTCTGTCTGTCTGTCTGTCTGTCTGTCTGTCTGTCTGTCTGTCTGTCTGTCTGTCTGTCTGTCTGTCTGTCTGTCTGTCTGTCTGTCTGTCTGTCTGTCTGTCTGTCTGTCTGTCTGTCTGTCTGTCTGTCTGTCTGTCTGTCTGTCTGTCTGTCTGTCTGTCTGTCTGTCTGTCTGTCTGTCTGTCTGTCTGTCTGTCTGTCTGTCTGTCTGTCTGTCTGTCTGTCTGTCTGTCTGTCTGTCTGTCTGTCTGTCTGTCTGTCTGTCTGTCTGTCTGTCTGTCTGTCTGTCTGTCTGTCTGTCTGTCTGTCTGTCTGTCTGTCTGTCTGTCTGTCTGTCTGTCTGTCTGTCTGTCTGTCTGTCTGTCTGTCTGTCTGTCTGTCTGTCTGTCTGTCTGTCTGTCTGTCTGTCTGTCTGTCTGTCTGTCTGTCTGTCTGTCTGTCTGTCTGTCTGTCTGTCTGTCTGTCTGTCTGTCTGTCTGTCTGTCTGTCTGTCTGTCTGTCTGTCTGTCTGTCTGTCTGTCTGTCTGTCTGTCTGTCTGTCTGTCTGTCTGTCTGTCTGTCTGTCTGTCTGTCTGTCTGTCTGTCTGTCTGTCTGTCTGTCTGTCTGTCTGTCTGTCTGTCTGTCTGTCTGTCTGTCTGTCTGTCTGTCTGTCTGTCTGTCTGTCTGTCTGTCTGTCTGTCTGTCTGTCTGTCTGTCTGTCTGTCTGTCTGTCTGTCTGTCTGTCTGTCTGTCTGTCTGTCTGTCTGTCTGTCTGTCTGTCTGTCTGTCTGTCTGTCTGTCTGTCTGTCTGTCTGTCTGTCTGTCTGTCTGTCTGTCTGTCTGTCTGTCTGTCTGTCTGTCTGTCTGTCTGTCTGTCTGTCTGTCTGTCTGTCTGTCTGTCTGTCTGTCTGTCTGTCTGTCTGTCTGTCTGTCTGTCTGTCTGTCTGTCTGTCTGTCTGTCTGTCTGTCTGTCTGTCTGTCTGTCTGTCTGTCTGTCTGTCTGTCTGTCTGTCTGTCTGTCTGTCTGTCTGTCTGTTTACCGAACCGAACCAAACCGAACTTTGTTATATTATTTTTTTTATATAATATAACTTTTTGTATATTATTGATGTTGTTTTAATATACCCCAAAATTACCTCGGCTAGGTAGAGCTATTTAGGGTCGTGAGGTTCTTTTAAGAAAAATATTGTCAATTTTCTATTTTTGAAATGATAATAGACCTCTATTTACTTTGACACAATTAACAACAATGGTGACAGATTTTCCTTACTATCACCATGTTACCAATGTATCAATGCAGGAACGAAATAAAAGATCAGGATTACTTTTTGTTTACAAACCTCAAAATTTATTTTGTTTCAGAAAGAAGAACAAATAAAAATCAAATGATCAAATATAAACAAGAAAAATATTAATTTTTTGTTGAAACTCAGTTTCTTAAAAAGGTAGTAAAAAAAATGATATTAATAAAATTATAGATTTTACCGTTCAAATATAACTTAAAAGAGACATACATAAAAAATATTTACATATGTTGTAATAGTTTTGTCGAGAATTGAGGTTAGAAAAAAAATAACATAAAAACAAAACAATCTTAACCCAGGAAATGTTAGACTCTGGATACTTGAAGTAATCTTTAAAAAACAACTATGGTTTTAACCATTTTCCACCGATAAAAACAAAAAAAAACTTTATTTTCTGATCAGGTCCGTCAAAACATCCTATATAAATATTGTTACAAATTTAAGTTATTTAAATTTTAAAGTGAGAATTTATTTAGGTTTAGTGTAGTATTAGGTTGATTTATTTTAAGGTTCATTCTTAGTCTAGGTTTTAGTTGCGTTGTCTATGACAAACTGGTGCGCGAACGGTCGGCGTTCTAGAAAATGGTGGAATAATCCTGAATTGAACAAGGATGGAAAATTCTCGAATAGTAGGCTGACCCTATATTTAGGGCCCGACGTCGTGCATCGGGCAGAAAAAGATAACAAATTGTAGTGATCGCTAGATGTTAACGCGAAATTAATAGGCGGATTAAAGTAGTGAATTATTAGCAAGTTTTACTAATAACTAAGTGCGTGTTTTTGTACATAATTTGTCGAAATAAATTGACATATCGTTTTTGACATTTGCGAGTTTTAATTTGTCGTTGTGAACCCGTAACAATTGGTGTCAGAAGTGAGATTAAAAGAAATAAATAGTGCAAAGACTATCCTTACATAGTACCAGCGGCTAGGACAATTGAAAAGAAGAACAGTAAGTGATTTTTCCAGAATATTCGAAGAAGTTCGATATTGTTTTATTTAAAAACCAAAAGAGATATTTGAGAACCGACTTCGACATTAACATTACAGTCCAAAAATTGATAATTAGAGTGATTTTGCCAGAATATTCAGAATTGAATAGTGCAAAGACTACCCTTACATAGTACCACCGGCTAGGACAATTGGACAGAAGAACAGTAAGTGATTTTTCCAGAATATTCGAAGAAGTTCGATATTGTTTTATTCAAAAACCAAAAGAGATATTTGAGAACCGACTTCGACATTAACATTACAGTCCAAAAATTGATAATTAGAGAGATTTTCTAGAATATTCTATCACTTTCTACGACGTTCTTTTCGAAAACCAGAAGAATATCCAAAAAGAGACTTCGACATTAGCTTAGTAATTGTAAAAGTAAGAATTAAAAAGAATTTCTAGAAGATTCCATAACATTCTACGACGTTCTGTTCAAAAACTTGAAGAGATATATAAATACCGACTTCGACATTAGTTTAGTTATTTCAAAAGTGAGAATTAGCAAGATTTTCTAGAATATTCTATAACATTCTACGACGTTCTATTCGAAAACCAGAGGAGATAAAAAAAAATCGAATTCGACAGTAGCTTAGTTATTTTAAGAGTAAGAATTAGAAATTATTTCTAGAATATTCCATAACATTCTACGACGGTCTATTCGAGAACCAAAAAAGGTAATCAAAAAGTGACTTCTACATTTGCCTAGTAGCAGAAAGAGTAGCATTTACCAGTATATTCCAGAACATTCCATTAGGTTCTATTTAAGAATTGGAAGAGATATTGAAAAACCAACTTCGACATTCGCTTTGTAGCCCTAAAATAAAGGTTTTAAGTGATTTATCACGAAGTTGATGCTTACTAGACAAGGATCGGCAAAGATGGAAGATCTAACTAAAATGATGCAGGCTCTAGCAGCTCAAATGGCTCAAAACCAGAACGATATAAGACAGACCATTGAACAAAACCAGAACGACATGAAGCAGACCATGGAACAAAACCAGAACGACATGCAGGAAAACTTTGATCAAATAAAGAGCAACTCCGAACAGCTGAGAGAAGAGTTTAAGACTGCAACCGAAGATCTTAAGGAAGAAATAACTCAAAAAATGCATAGTGTGGAACAAAAGGTACAAAATAAATTGCAGAATGTAGAAGAAAAGGTACAAAATGTTGAAGAAAAGGTACAGAATGTTAGAGAAGAAGTTTTTGAGACCATGAAAGGAAAATTTCAGAACGTGTCAAAACAGCTTATACAGCCCCAAAAAGAACACAACAAAATAAAAGCTCAGGGATGTGTTGTGAATTCCAACCAAAACATTAAGCCTCCAAATTTCGATGGAACGTCTTCCTGGTCCACCTACAAACAACAATTTGAAGCTGCCGCCGCTGCAAATGGTTGGGACGAGGACGAAAAAGCTAGAGCTTTGTTAGTAGGTCTACGAGAACCTGCTCTTGGACTTTTACGGTCTATTCCGGCGGAACAAAAACAGAGTTACAATGCTTTAGTGGCAGCTTTAGAAAGAAGATATGGAGATGAACATTTACGAAATTTGCATTGGTCAGAATTAAATATTCGTCAACAAAGAGCAGTGAAGTCATTACAAGAGTATGAAGCGGATATCAGGAGGCTGATGTACTTGGCTTACCCAGAAATGCCAGAAAATTAGAGAGATCCCTTTACGGTAGATCGCTTTATTAACGGCTTGTGAGACACGGACTTAGCAAAGTTACTTCGTCGAGAACGCTTCCATAACAGCAGTGAAGTGTTGATTCGAGCCCTTGAAATTGAATCATCAAATAATATGTCCAGGCCAAAAGTGAGAGCTGTGACAGTTCAGGAGGGAGAAGAAATGAGCACTGGGGATGAGGTCAACTTAAAAACGCTAAACCAACTGTTTCAATCACTGATAGAGAAGATTGATTCTTTAAAAGAAAGCAGACGATCCCCTCCAAATGTAAAGTGTTTCAGATGCGGACGTACAGGGCATATTCAACGCGATTGTCGTGTCCAAATGAGGTCTCGCTCACCATCTAGTGGGATAGAGTACCGAAGAAGAGATCAGGAAAACTAAAACTAGTCAACGCAGAGGCGCGGGTGTTGGCTAATGGGAATTTAGCCCCCAAAATTTACTCTATTAAGAGCTTAAAACATACTGCTGACAGTCTTAACTTCGACGGACTTATTAATGGAAGAAAAGTTAATATAACAGTAGACACTGGTGCTGCCATATCATTGCTTAAGTTCAAAATTGCAACGAGATATAAAATTCGACCAACAGAAAAGAAAATAACACTTAAGACTGTGACTCGAGAATCCGCTTACGTGTTGGGGCAGACAGACATAGACCTACAGCTGGGAAGATCGAAGATTCGCCACACTGTATTAGTTGCAGATATAAAAGACGGATTTATTTTGGGAATGGACTTGATAAGTAGACATGGATTTGCGTTTGATAATAAACTTAATACCCTAAGATTTGGGAACGAAGAGTTCATTTTGTCAAATAGTCACTTCAATAAAGAACCAATAAAGGTGGTGGCAGTATGCACAACAAGACTGGTCGGTAACAGTGAGACCATAATTTTTGGGAGGCTAGAAAGTAAAACAGCAAGCTGCGTCGGACTCATAAGCCAACAGAATATACCCAACACCTACCTCGTTGCAAAGTCACTAGTTAAAACCGATAAAGACATCCCGATTAGAGTAGCCAATATTTTCCCAAATAGTGTCAAAATTAATAAGGGGGAGGTGGTAGCATTATTTGAACCAGTACAGAAAGTAACAAGATGTGAAGAGCCAACTTCCGAGGACAAGAGCAAGTTACCAATGGAGGTACTTCAGCAATTTGAGTCAACTTGGCAACATCTCACTCCAAAAGAATTTAGTAAAGCGAGAGAGTTTATAGAAGAACAAAGTAATATCTTCGAAACTAAGAGTAGTTCGGAACGCACAAACCTTATTCAACATTCCATCAACACTGGCGATGTCCAACCGATCAGACAGCCCCCAAGAAGACTACCTTTGGCCAAACAAGAAGAAGTGCACAATCTCATTAATAAAATGCTCAGTGACGGGGTTATTGAAGAGTCATTAAGTCCGTGGTCATCTCCTGTGGTGTTGGTCACTAAAAAGGATGGAAGTACTAGATTTTGCGTCGACTACAGAAAACTTAACGATGTGACCAAGAAAGATAGTTACCCACTGCCAAGAAAAGACGACACATTAACAGCGTTGGCAGGATCATATTGGTTTTCTACTCTTGACCTGAAAAGTGAGTGGTGTAACGATTTTTTTTTAACCCTCATAGCAAGTAACGTTTTGAACAAAAAAAAATAAAATACTTGTAAGACCCTGTACAACTAAAAATAAATCAAAGAATTATCCACATATAAAAAAAAACAGTATCGTCGAGGGAGCGATCCTCCGGTGTCTGCGTGTCGGGCGTTTTCCTTTGTCGCCTTGTCCACTGGACCACGGTACTTCATGATAAAATTTGTTTCAACAAGCGTTGTTTAGAGTCGCTTTACGGCACGTTCCCCACTTCGTCGTCGCGCGGCTGTATTCAGACTGATCCAAGCTGCTTTGTTCGGTCAGGGAAACCCGCCGTCTCTTTTCAAATGCACGTAGCCGAGAGAGTCAGCTACATGCGGATTCTAGATGCAGTTTAACTTCTATATGGTAACCGAACTACTTTAGTTTTTGTGATAGCTAGTACTCGGTTTCTCGCAGATTTTGTGTGTTTCAGAGAGCATTTTAACACCATTATAATATGTGCTAATAAAATATATTAAAAACTTATTTTAACCAAGCATAACTGCTACTCAAAATGTTGTAAAACTTACAGAAATTGTACAGTGTTTTGTAACAGAGTTAGTTTCGTGAAAAATGCTGGTGTGATTAAAAAGGTGGACCATTGTTCATTACTGGTGAGTTTGCCTAATTTTTTTATTAGACTTTTTGCTGAGAACATAAACTTTTAATTCTATAGAAACATAAAATACTATTCTGAAAATTGATTAAACTTAAACGCATTTCTAAGACAACAATGACCTTTTTAGGCCATTCCATTTTATGAAGCCCATTCCATTTTATGGAGCTCGTTTTCGGGGATCCGTAGATGTTTTGAAGCCCGTACATCACACATACTTTGAGCAGAAGCCCGTAATTGTTTACTGAAGTAAAAGCCATGTTGTACTAGCCGATGTTACTGCTTTCTTTTTGTTTTGCTGTCCCGTTTTGAAATCTGTTTTGTTGAAGTACCAACCACACTACCTACTCAAATCTTTTGAGGACTCAACCTCCAGCGTGGGATTTGGCAGATAAGATTTAATACTTATTTTTACTAACCATTTTATTTAACTGTGATATATTTCTTTTTTATAGCACTGGTTATCATTTGTTAATATTTTTGATAAACCTATTTATTGCCCCTGTTAAGATCTGGCAACAATGCACCCTTGTTGAGTAGATGCGCATTTACCCTCCCAAGGTATTAATTTTTCTTAGGTCCCAAAAATATATTATATTTTTTTGTTTTTAGCCAATACTTTTTATTTAGGTACTTCGATTTTTGTGTGGCTTGATTTTATCGTCCGTGTATTTTCTTCTTACTTTTTATTAACATAAAATAATAAGATAAATTCTTTTATTGAAATAAAAAACCAACTCTTTATAAATAGAAATTAATTTACATTCTTGAGATAATAAAAATAAATAGTAACGAACATTCTGTGATAAGAAACAAGGATATAAAATAATATTTTTAATCGATAGCTATATAATTAAGTATTTAGGTTAAAAGATCCTTATATATTTATTTTTTTGTAAATTTCCTTCTTGCAAGTCGTTTGCTGATAAAAAAAAAATAGAGACTATTTTTTTTTAAAAACCTTTTGCGTTTTAATCAAACGTTCACCATCTTTATTAATACTTAGTGAATAATACAAGGTTCACTAAGATCTCGATACATTCTTTTTATTTTACTTTTACACTTGTATTGGCGCCCTTTAGGCAAAAGAAGGTGAACACCACACCACGACCTCAGTCCCAACTGAGCTACCGAGAGCATTTTAGTTTGTAACAAAAAACCGTTACAGTATTGAGTGGGAATCTTTGAAATAGATAAAAAGAAGACAGCATTCTCTGCTGGAATTGGACTTTATCAGTTTAATGTGATGCCATTTGGCCTATGCAATGCTCCAGCTACATTTGAAAGACTAATGGAAGTCGTTCTACTCGGCCTTACTTGGAAAACCTGCCTATTTGGATGATGTCATAGTAATGGGGAAATCATTTCAAGATCATGTAGTTTACGAGAAGTATTTTCAAGAATCAGAAATGTCAATCTTAAATTAAACTCAAAGAAATGTTTTCTATTCCAAGAAATAGTTGAGTTCCTGGGTCACGTCGTTTCCCAAGAAGGCATCCATACTGACTAAAAGAAGTTAAAAGCAATAAAAGAATGGCCTCAACCTCGTGACAAACATGAATTGAGAAGCTTTTTGGGTCTGTGTATATACTACAGACGATTTGTAGAAGGATTCACCAAAATAGCGTCTCCATTACATAGACTTACAGAAGATAAAGCTTCTTAAAGATGGAATACTGAATGTGACCAAGCATTTAGAAGACTAAAAGCAGCATTATGTTCTAGTCCGATTCTCGCATATCCTATTCCAAAAGGTAAATTCATATTAGATACTGATACGAGCAACGATGGCATAGGAGCAGTACTCTCCCAAGTACAAGATGGAGAAGAACGGGTCATCGAATTTTTCAGCAAAAAGCTATCCAAACCAGAGAGAAATTATTGTGTTACCAGAAAGGAGCTCTTAGCCATCATTAAATCCGTAGATCACTCTCACAAATATCTCTATGGACAAGAGTTTCTGATTAGAATGGATCATGCTGCGTTACAGTGGCTTATAAAAATGAAACAACCTGAGGGACAAGTCGCGAGATGGATAGAAAAGCTACAACAATACCATTATCAAATTAAGCACCGAGCGGGAAGGGTGCATAATAATGCAGATGCATTGTCCAGAAGACCTTGCCCTGAAGATTGTAAACATTGCAGGAGAATTGACCACAAAGAAGGAATTACCTACGTGCGTCAGATAAAATTGGAACCGGATGAAGAATGGATGACGGCATCAATTAGAACCACACAACTTGACGACAAAGATGTAGGACCTATTTTGCGATTAAAAGAACAGAACAAGCCATGACCATCATGACAAGATATCGCAAATCAAGGGATGATATTCAAATCACTGTGGGCACAATGGGATTCACTGATAGTAGAAGAAAACATTCTTAAACGTGCCTGGGAAAGTGCCGATGGCCTTACTGTGATTAATCAAGTAGTAGTCCCTAGGAGCATGGTAGACAATGTAATTGCCGAATGCCATGGTGGAAAATCAGGCGCGCACCTAGGCATAAATAAAACTATGGACAAAATTCGAAACCGATTTTTTTTGGGTCAATTACTTTCAAGATGTAAAAAACTGGTGCCGCCGATGTTCGACTTGCGCAGCCTGCCAAGGTCCCAAAACAAGGTCCAGAAATCAAATGAATTATATAACGTAGGCTTGCCATTTGAACGCAATGCTATTGATGTGGCCGGATCATTTCCAGAAACTAAAAAGGGCAACAAATACATCCTTGTTGTTATGGATCACTTTAGTAAATGGCCAGAAGTTTTTGCTTTGCCTAACCAAGAGGCCACTACAGTTGCAGAAATTCTGGTAAATGATGTTTTCAGCAGATTTGGAATTCCTTTGGATCTACATTCAGATAAAGGGAGGAACTTTGAATCAAAGCTTTTCCAGAATCTCTGTGACCTTTTAGGAATACATAAAACACGAACTACTGCTTTACATCCGCAGTCAGATGGTATGGTTGAAAGATTTAATAAAACAATAGAAGAACATCTTTGCAAAGTTGTTGATGAGCACCAAACCGATTGGGACCAATATATTCCATTGTTTTTGATGGCCTATAGGACCGCCATACACAATACGACAGGAGCTACTCCATCTAGTATCCTGTTTGGTAGAGAACTGCGTTTACCATGTGATATCATGTTTGGTTCACTTGAAGAAGAACGCTTAGAGGTTAATGATTATGCTGAACATTTAAGACAAAAGCTGCACGATATCCATGATGTGGTTAGAGAGCGAATAGAAATAGCCAGTGACCGCAAGAAAGCGAGATATGACCTGAAAGCACACTCTTCAGGATTCAAAGAGAATGATCAAGTCTGGCTATACAATCCTCAACGCAAGAAAGCAAGATCACCTAAGTTGACACCACCATGGGAAGGGCCTTATAAAGTTGTTAAGAGAATAAATGATGTAGTCTACCGAATCCAGAGAAGCCCAAAGTCCAAGATGAAAGTTGTTCATCTAGACAGTCTAACACCTTACCTGGAAAATGTTGATCGAGACGATCAAACCTGAAGAGGAGGATAGTGTTACAAATTTAAGTTATTTAAATTTTATAGTTAGCATTTATTTAGGTTTAGTGTAGTATTAGGTTGATTTATTTTAAGGTTCATTCTTAGACTAGGTTTTAGTTGCGTTGTCTATGACAAACTGGCGCACGAACGGTCGGCGTTCTAGAAAATGGTGGAATAATCCTGAATCGAACAAGGATGGAAAATTCTCGAATAGTAAGCAGACCCTATATATAGGGCCGGACGTCGTGCATCGGGCAGAAAAAGATAACAAATTGTAGTGATCGCTAGATGCTAACGCGAAGTTAATAGGCGGATTAAAGTAGTGAATTATTAGCAAGTTATTAGTAAGTTTAAGTGCGTGTTTTTGTACATAATTTGTTGAAATAAATTGACATATCGTTTTTGACATTTGCGTGTTTTAATTTGTCGTTGTGAACCCGTAACAATACTCTAAAGTTTTATCAAAATTTGTACATACTTTACAGTAATTCTGTAGAATTACCAAATAAAACTTTAATCTATTAGTACCAAATTATTTATCTTTTCGGGACACAAATCATCACCTAAGTTTATAAAAAAAAAACAAAAATGTGTATTTTGGTTATAAAAAAAAACTATATGTAAAAAAACAAACCAGCTATCGGCAATAGCTATATTAAATTTTAGCTGTATTAACCTGTCTAACTCTATTTCAACCAAAGGTGCTTATGATACCTATAACCTCAAATTTAACTATATGGTCATGTCGTAGTGACTATTGTTAATTGGTACCAAGCTATCCAAAAAAAGAAATGAGAGCGAGATTCAGGATTAATTACTAGCCTAAAATCATAATCTGGATTCTAGAAATCCCATGTAGGTACAACATTGTGAACCCATTATAAATAAACTATAACCAAAATACCATATAGCCAATATATAAATATTTTGTCGAACATAGTTCAAACCATAAAACAAAAAATATGAAACTAATCAAAATTTTTATAAAAAAAATTAAGTAGTCTAAATAGAGAGATAATTGTAACATTTCCTCGGCAAAGAAAAATGTTTATAAATATATATATATATATATATATATATATATATATATATATTTATGTTATAACATATTAACCTAATTAAAAATAAAAATCTGGTATATGCAATTGAATTTTATATTACCATTAATTAAAATTAGAGCAAAGTTCTAATTTATCCTTTAAAGAAAATTTCAAGCCATGCTTGATGAACAAAAAATTTTTTTTAAGGTTATGTTATAACATAATTGTTTGTTTCTCGACAAAATCTCGAACAGAAAGGGCTGATTTTTGTAAAATTCCTCTCAATTCCCAAACTACATAGCAATCACTGACCAATTAGATTCCTTAAAACCCCAAAATTTTCATTCTACAGAAAATCAATAACACAAATCCGTATTCATTAATAAGACTAAAACTGACTGAATAATTTTGAGTCACTTTATTTAAATTACAAAAAACTTATGTTTATTGTTCTATAGGTAAATAAATTAGTACACAATCTCAGAGTCTTTGCAAAACAAAGCTTTTTAGGTTAAAATACAACACAGCCTATTACGCAATGTGTGTCGTACTAGTTGAACAACCAGAAAATTATTTCTATCCCTGTTTCACCCGAATGACAATAAAGGGACAGACAACTCACTCGATCCTTTTTCTAAACTGAAACAAATTCAAATGAACTTCTTCCAGCGGTTAGATCGCTGCATAAAATCAATAATCTTGAGCTTAACCTGACTACAGATAGATAGCGTGCAAGTCAACGGACAAATTTTCAAAATATTCTAATTAAACTCTCTCACGTAAGGTGTCGCTAGAGGTTATTTTTTAAAGCAAATATTAATTCATTTAGCAAAAACGCGTTACGGAAAAAATGTAATTTTATTCGTAACATATGCTTTAAATGTCACAGATTTGGACACGATTCAAAATACTGCACAGACAAAGCAAGATGGTATGTATGTGGACGGTCACATGAGGGTAGAGATTGTGTAAAAGACGTTGCCGACTGTCCCAATTGCGCAAGTATTGGCGTAAAGGTGGAGGAAAGACGACACACTGCACGAGACTGGAACTGTCCTATCTACAAGAAAAAGCAAAGACAAGCACACAGACCATAGATTACGGAAAAGCAGACTAAAAAAAAAGAAAGAAAACAAAAAGACTACAAAAACTACATAATATGTTAAAGGTTCTACAAATAAACTTAGATAGGGGAAAACAAGCTAAACTATTCATAAAAAAAACTTATAGATGAAGACATAGATATCGGTATTGTCAACGAACCCTCCCATAGACAGATAGATATCCCACAGTACGAGATACATACAGACGGTACGAACTCAAAAACACAGCTCTGGGTGAAAAAGGACAAACCTAACGTAACGACTAGGTTGGACCTAACAGACAACAACAGCACCACAATACAGATAGAATTAAAAACAACCATTATTCTTATAACCACAATATATGACGAACCTGGAGGATTACACAACAGACGCTTACAAGAGTTTTCACAAAAGTTTCAAAGACAAAACGTTAAGCCCTTACTAGCAGGGGACAAATGCACACAACACGGCCTGGGGAGGAAGTACAACAGACAGCAGAGGGAGAGAGCTAATGGATTGGGCCATAGCTAATGAATATGACATTATCAATGATGGCCTTTAATCATCAACTTATGTAGGACCAATGGATAATAGTTACATAGATATGACCCTTAGCAAAACACTAATTATAGAGAAGTGGACTGTTTCTGAGGAAGAAGGCTTGAGTCAACACAAGTACATACAATACACAATTAAGACGCAAGACCACACGCGCAAGACAAGAAGGAAAATATATGACTTTGATAATACGAACTGGACCGCATTTAGAAACTACCTCAAACATAACGTGGCCTCTAACTGGATAATTGAAGATATCTGCCAGCTGGAATTGGCAGCAGAAAAATTTAACACAATTTGCAGCAAAACATGTAAAAAGAAAATAAAAATTAAATTCGAAAACGAAACTGAAAATAATGCAACACAGTGGTGGTCTGAGCAACTTAATGAGCAAAAACGAATCTGCAATAGACTAAGAAGGGAGGCACAACAAGAACAAAATAGAAATGAAAGAAGAAGAAAATTTGAAATCTATGAGCTGGAAAAAGACCGCTACAAAAAAGACATAAAATCTGCAAAAGAAAAAGTGCATTCAAGAAAAACTAGTATCACTAAGCGAGGACCAACCATGGGACCAGGTGTGGAGAGTTCTTAAT
Source organism: Aspidapion aeneum (assembly GCA_963576565.1). Lineage (NCBI taxonomy): Eukaryota > Metazoa > Arthropoda > Insecta > Coleoptera > Brentidae > Aspidapion > Aspidapion aeneum. Next base: position 54,977,991 of record OY755045.1, read on the forward strand.
TTACCAAAACAACTAAAACCAGTACAAAACATACAGAGATAAGACGGGACATTTACAAAAAATGAGAAGGAAAGAGACAAATACTTACTAAATAAATATTTTCCAGATGACAACCCAGAAGCAGACACACCAGAAATGAACTCCATCAGACAACAGCAAAAAACTTTTCAACAAACTAACGAGCCAGAAATAAATATGATTGAGCTACAAGACATAGTCACCTCTATAAAAAAGAAAAAAGCAACGGGACAGGACAAAATACCAAATGAGGCACTGATTCATATATTGGAAGAAACACATAATATTATATTATATATCTTTAATAAATGCCTAACATTTGGATTGTTCCCAAAAATATGGAAAAAGCAAAGGTAATTTTTATACCAAAAAAAGACGGAACAGTAAGACCAATAAGTCTCCTTCCCGCAATTGGAAAAGTTTTGGACAAACTTATTAACAACCGGTTACAATTAGAACTCGAAACAGAAAAAATAGAAACTCGACAATTGGGATTTAGGGCAGGTATGTCTATAAATTTATGGTTACTAATGCACTAAGTCAACTGACAGAACAAATACAACAACACAAGTACCAGGATAAACACCAAATAGTGGCAGCTTTAGATTTAAAGGATGCCTTTAATAGCGCATGAGCTCCTTACGTAGACTTGCAGCTTGAAAAAGCAGGAGTGGGACGAGTTCTACGACAAATTTGCTACAGTTTTCTCATAGATAGAAAAGTAGCAACAAATAAATCGTGCAAAGATATGCACAGAGGATGCCCTCAAGGCTCAAGTCTTGGCCCAACACTATGGCTCCTAGTAATGCAGGGGTGGTTTCAAACAATGGACGAGGCGAATGAAATTAAGGCAGAAACCCATACAGATACATTGACAAAAATACAAGCTTCAGCGGATGATCAAGTATGCACTGTAACAGGAAAATCACGGACAGAGCTAGAAAGAAAATGGACAATAGTATGGAGCGCTTGTCAAAAATGGGAGAAGCAAAGCGCAGTAAAGTATAACAAGCAGAAAACTGAAATAATATTTATACCCAAAGGGACATTAACAAGAGCACCAACTATACGTACCGACGCACAAACAATTATTAAAGTATCTGACAAAATTAAGTATCTGGGAGTCATTGTTGACAAAAATTTAACATACCTGCCACACGTACACGTGAGTTTTGTAGAATATGATTCTATTCAGTGGCCATACCTAAAAGACGTAGATTTTGCTGATCCTAATTTTGGACAACCTAGTATTGTAGACCTTTTAATTGGTGTTGATTTGTGTGGTCAGATGCTTGTGCCTGGCTTTAAAAAGGAGAAAATGGAGGAACTTGTGCCATTAATTCAATATTTGGTTGGATACTCCTTGGTGGTATTGATGGTCCTCGTAAAACTCAAAAACCCATTAATTTGTTCGCTTACCTTTCAGAGAGCCTCGACAAGAACTTGGTAACTCTAAAGGTCAAACATGGCGTAGATTCAATATGATGGAAAACCGATTTTTAAAAAATCCTGACCAGGGGCATATGAAATTGGAGAATTCTAGCCTTGACTTCCATTCATATTTTATTCCACACCACCCAGTTGTGAAGGCAGACGGTTACTTGTCAAAAATTCGAATTGTTTTTGATGCATTTGCCAAGACATCAATCAATATTGCTTATTTTACGCCTTTATAGGGTTGTATATTCTAGTGACATACGTCAAATGTTCAGACAGATAGATATGCATCAGTCTGATGTATGTTATCAAAAGATACTGTGGCGGTTCGACCCAACCGATGAGATTCAAACTGTGACTTATGGTGTGAATTCGAGCCCATACCTAACTATTCGTAGAGACCCTGTATGTATGACATATTTTTACATAAGAGAGACGCGACAAACCAATCAAAGTTACTGAAATTAACATTTTTTGGTTATGTTATTTTTTTGCCAAGTTCATTGGCGTTTCACTAAAATAACTTCAATTGTCAGCGGTGAGTGACATCAATCATCATGCAATTTATAAACAAACACGTTTGTTCGCACACCCTGTATAGGTTTTGTTAAAAATCGTTTATTTTTATTTTCCCTCGCTTATGAATTAACAAGGACAGAAGGTGCGTCTCTCTCTAAACATCGCTAGAGTATAGACCGATATTTTCATCCTTTGATTTTGACTTAAATAAATTTGACTTTGAAGAGTTTGTCGCGTCTCTTTTATTTAAAATATATCATACATGGTCTCTAGCTATTCGTACTCTTCACCAGCTCGTTAAAGATCATGGCTGTCGCTTTCCACTAGCGAGCAAGGTGTTGATGTATACTACTTATATGGACGATCCCATTGGATTAGCTTATTCTGTAGGTGAAGCTTTAGAAAGCCAGAAACAGCTAATTGCATTGTTAAAATTGGGTTTTTTTGACTTCGTAAGTGGACTAGCGACAATCCTGAGTTACTAGAATCGGTTCCAGTTAGTCATCAGCAACCAATTTCCTTTGATGTAAAATCTGCTGGTTTGAAAATCCTTGGAATAAAATGGGGTCCAAAATCGGAATCGGAGAGAAACATTCTCTCTGAGATTGCAAGGATATATGATACACTCGGTTTCCTAGCCCCAGTTGTTTTGGTTGCTAAATGTTTAATGCAACGTTTGTGGGTCCAGGGTCTTTCATGGGATGATACCCCCTCCAGTGATATTGTTGCACAGTGGCAACTCTATAGGTCGCAACTACCATTGTTACTTTCGATATCAGTACCTCGGGTTGTTGTAAAGCAAAATGCTGTCACCACTGAATTGCATGGCTTTTGTGACGCCTCAATGTGTGCATATGGTGGTGCAGTATATATTCGACAAATTGATTTGGATGGAAATATTTCTATCTCCCTTTTGTGTGGGAAAAGTAGGGTGTGCCCTTTGAAAGTATTTCTATTCCACGCTTAGAATTGTGTGCTGCTGTATTGTTAGCTGAACTATTGCAGTTTGTTGGCAATCACCTTGATTGCATCCAGATTGATAAGATCTTAGCTTGGTCGGACTCCAGCGTTACTCTTGCTTGGATAAAATCGTGTTCATCAAAACGAAAGGTTTTTGTAGCCAATCGTGTAACGACCATTCAGAAGAAAGTTCCCCCCAGCTGTTGGTACCATGTAAATGGTAAGGAGAACCCAGCAGATTGCTTATCCCGGAGCTTACTTCCTAGTCAATTGATAGACCATCCTCTTTGGTTTGCTGGGCCATCCTGGTTGGCCCAGTCTAGTGAAACATGGCCTATGAACCATAATATTGATGCGTTTGATGCTGATCTACCCCCTGACTAAAATCGTTTTGTTTTTTTGACAGAAACACCCCTTGGTGAAGTACAGCCATTACTCACTAAGTACTCCTATTTGCGTAGAATATCAGGCATTGTTGCTTTTTGTTTAAGACCTTTTCGAGTGAAAAAGAATCCTTCTTTATCATTGCCTACTAAAGCCCTCAATGAGGCAGACCATTATTATGATACCTTAGTTGTTGTGCGAGTTCTACAACAAGAAATTTTTTTTTTGAAGATTTGAAAAGGATAAGTAAAGGTGACAGTTGTGCTAAGCCTCTTCGAAAGTTAGCTCCTTTTTTTTGATTCCCATGGTGTCCTCAGGGTGGGCGGTAGATTATGTCACACTGATTTGGTATATGAGATAAAACACCCTATGTTATTATTGAGAAATTTCATAATGAGCATGGACATCCAGGTCCTCGTTTATTAGGGTACCTACTAAATCAACAGTTTTGGATTTTGTCTGTAAAAAGTGCCATTCACAGTGTTATTTCCAAGTGTTTTTGATGTGCCAGGTTAAATCCCAAACCATTGCACCCATTCATGGGTGACCTTCCTAAATTTAGAGTGTCCCTGTTGAAGCCCTTTTCTCATGTGAGTGTAGATTTTATGGGTCCATTTCCTCAGTCGTTGCAACAACGCGAAAAATGGAATTCCCCCGATAATCCTCCAAAAGTTGGAACTTTAGTAGCGTTGAAAGACGAAAACCTACCTTTACTAAAGTGGTCGCTCGGTAGAATTGAAAAAATTTACTCGAGTCCAGATAAAATCCCCCGTGTTGTGCAAGTAAAAGCCGCAAAAGGATTACTTGACCGTAGTTTGGTTAAGGTATGTCCGTTACCCAGCAAGTAACCAAGCTTCAAAGCCTTGTGTAGCGTGAATCATGCTTATTTGAATTAACTTAAGTATGACGTCCATAGTTATTGCTATAAAATTATTGTTGCAAAAATGCTAATTTATTGTTTAGACCCTTTGGGTAATTGAAAAACTTTTTTTTTGATTTTTTAGTTTTTTGGGTTTTTCTATAAAAATTAGGAATTTTTATGTTGGGCGGAATGTTTGATGCTGCCAGTTATTTTTGTTTTTGTTTTATTTTAAACTTTTGGGAAAACCTAACCTTAAAGTTTGTTTTAATATTTTTGGGCTTTTAGCAAAAATCTTCAAAAAAAGAAACTGCTTGTTTGGGAAAAATTCCGATCAGGTGATAATTTCTCTCTTTGTTGAAAGTTATTTTCTTTTTGATCACCTGATCATTTTGGCAAAAATCATGCGCGTTTTACATACGCTGGGAGTTTGAAGCGCCACCCTGTGTTTGACAGGGGAATGAAGAAATCACTTCCGACAAGACACTGAAAGAAGTCACACGTGGTTTTAAGTTTAAGACCGAAATTCCAACCACAAGAAAAGCCGCGGCCTTGATTGAAATTTTGGAACTGCTGCTGAATGAAAGAACGTAAGCTTCTAGCGTGTTGCCGATTTTTTCCTTTGTTTTAGTTCAATAGACGTGTGTTTTCCCAAACCAGAATTTAACTTTGGGGTAATTTTTTTTGGGATATCTCTAGTTTTCTCCCCTTCGGGCAAAGCCGTCTTGGTCCTTGCGACCCGCGTCTACTTTAAATTAACGTAAAACCATTTTAATGTTCTAAGTATCAAAACAGTTAAACTAAAAGTCGTTTAACTAGCAACTCTGAATTTATATTTATGTTGGAAATTTCCAGGTTCGGACAATTTTTTTTTTAATATTAAATATTTTTGTTTTAACCTTAAAACAAAAGATATTAAATTTTTAATATTTTGTGATAATAATAGCATGAAACCAATCAAAATAGTAATAAAAAAATCCGGGTCCGTATTTAATTTTTTTGTGATAAATACCATATCTCCAAAACTAAACAATATTTAAAAAAATTGACAACATATTATTTTCTTCAAAAACAGTTGCCATAAAAGAGTTTTTACAGAATAAAAATATCTTAAAAAATAAGCGAGATATAAGGGATTATTAAAAATACAATTTTTTCAAAAACTGTATTATTAGCGAAACTACGGGGTATAGCATTATCAAATTACATATATCTGATTACACCATTTTTAAGGGCTCGAAGAAAGTAAGGTGCAACAGAAAATCAATATCTTTGATAATAACCGAGTTTCCCATTTAATCCCATTGAAATTGCGATACGCTGTATAGCTCGGGCTATTAAAAAAATTTATAATAGATGGAAGACACAACAACAACAAAATATATAAGTGGGCCAGAGTGAGCTCTTCCGCTGTCTGGATTTTCACTCGATGTCCAAGTTGCCCATTAGCCCAAGCGTCAGGGGATTTCTATTTGCAAAAGGTCGAACAAAAATGAAATTTGGTGGGGTGGTAGACTTAGGTCCCCTGATCGTACATCTAAGTTTGCGACCTCGGGGGGTTGCTGCTCGAACTCTGCATCGAGGCGCTTGGAAGAAACTAGAACCGTTGGAGTAGGTGCTATAAAAAAAGTTTAAATAAGATATATAGAGAACAAAATTGCGCACAACTTTGGTTTTATTAACTTTTTTGCTCCGACCAATAGTTTTTGCTTTACGACGCGCCAAAGTTGGGTAGTTTGCAAATTTTAACAAAAAGTTTACACTGAGAAGACATGGCCAAGTAGGATTCCTACTTACCATTTTCCATTAGTGGTAAGTGAAGTTTCTGTTTATCCCAAAAACAAAACGCACTTACCATAGGCCGATCTACCTATTTGGCTTGAACTTATGAGCCCTTAGTGATTTCTTGTTGGCCCTAAGTTAATTTTCTATTTGTCATTAATATATTTGTGGCAAAAGAAGTATCTATCTATGCTAAATAAGTAACTCTATAAACAGAAGCGATCAAATTATTAACTTACTAACTAACAATCTTTCTATTTGCTGCTAAAGGATTTTCCTAATAAATTTTGTTTATTAGTAGTTTTTATATTTATTATTTATATTAAATACTTTTTTCGTCCCATCGGGAACACCCTTCAGCCCTAATAGAATTGAACCTTTTTATTTGTATTACATGAAAAAAGACAGAAAGGTGGCCAAGGACACTACTTATTAACCGTTAATATGAATCTGTTAGCCGTTAATATGAATCTATTAATTTTTAATATGAATATATTAACTCTTAACGCGAACCTAGCAACCTTTGATAACAATTTGTTAATCCTTAATATGAATCTACTAAATATTAATACAAATATACTAACCTTTATTAGGAATTTATTAACCATTAATAGAAATCGAACAACTACTAGGTAGTTTATTTAGCGTTAATAAATAGTTAACTTGCTGTAAATACAGGATCATTTACAGTTAGCAGAAAGATATTAGTGCTGAAGAAGAAAATATCTTGTGGTAAATAGATAAATCGTTTAAGGTAAGTAGAAAATGCATTAATGCTAAATTAAATTATAAATGGTAACTGGGAATTTTACTCAGTGCACTTGTATGTTTAAATCAGCCGATTGCGCGTCACAGAAGCTTCTGTGGGTTTGTTTCGTTTTCCCTTTATTTATTATTAATTTTACCCAAAGTTTTATTTGTTTGTTTGATGTTTTCCAGTAATAAGTTATTAAATTCTACTAGTGAGCCCAATTTTCTTAATTTGTTACTTATCTCAAGTAAGTGTGTAAATATAAACATAACCTATATAAATGTTGCATTTTTTTAGATTAGTGTACAAAAAGGGCCAAAAATTTAAGTAATTGTTGGACTGTGTTAAATTTTAAACAGTTATTTGTGTTATAAATATAATTTAATATTGTTTCAGGTAATGTTATTTGTCTAGCATCTGCTGAAAGGCCTTTCAATTTTTTTCCGTTTTGCACAATGCACATGGAGTGTGGCATCATGTTCAGAATTTCATTTTCGAAAGTTTAAAGACTGTCCAAACTGCTGGAAATGCTTCAGTTTACTGCTAGTGGAACCCTATACAACTATAATAAAAGGGTAGATCGGTTGAGATAATTTGAGGGGAGGTGAGCATATATTATTAGGGACTTTAGGATACTGTCAGGCAGTAGCAGGGTACGGGTAGACCTGGTCAGATGTCTATCAGGGGAAATGAATCGACCCCTGCCCTCCGTAGATTCCAGGTACTCTCCGACCCGGAGAGTTAGCACCTGTATAGGGTCCCTTTCCAAATGTTACGGGAGAAGACCACATCGATATGAAAGGCGGAGAGAATGGACCTCGGTACGGTGATCATAGCGTAGGTGGCACCCCTTTCTTTTAGGGATAGTATAAAAGACTACAGCTGTTGCCTTACAGTATGGCGTTGGCTCGTCAAAGGCTAGAGGAGAAAAACCTTGATTAAAAATCTTGGCCCTCCAAGTAGGGGTTGAGGCATTAGACTGGTTCTCTAATACTTGTAAAACAAAGCAATTACCAAAAAGCCTAAATAAAACCTCGGAGCAATGGATGAAAACTCTCGAAGATGAAAAAAGCAAAGACAAAGGACTATGAATATAGCTACATGGGACGTACAGGGCGTGAATCAAAAGTTGGACATTATTGCAACCGATGTGCAGAATTGTAAGATCGATATTATTGCACTCACAGAGACAAAAAAGAAAGGAACAGGTACGAATAGTGTCGGTAATTTTGTCCATATATTCACTGGAGTCCCAAAAGAAAGAAGAGCAGCCAGAGGGGTATCCTTGTTAATAAAGAAAAATCTAAAGAATAAAATTACAGACTACAATTGCATTAGTGAAAACATACTTCGAGTAAACAAGAAGATCCTTGGACATAATATAAGCATAATAGCAGTCTACGCACCATCAGATGACGAAAGAGTAGCTACAAAACAAATGTTCTTTGACAAACTTGAGGAGACTATAACAAAAATCGGTAATACCAGAGAAATAATTATGCTTGGCGATTTTAATAGCCGAACTGGTAGGCAAACCCAGAGCAAAGTGATAGGACCATTTGGAGAGGAAGTAACAAATGACAATGGCTTAAGACTAAAAATAATTAATGGTTTTTTTAAACATAAGGATATTCATCGATATACCTGGATTCAGCCAACAAGAAATCTTAAATCAATCATTGATTATGCTATAGGTGGAACCGAACACTTGCAATTAAAGTGTTATGATGTGCGAGCACTTCGTGGTGTTACCTGTGGATCTGACCACCATCTGGTAAAAGCAAAAATATTATTTGATACGCACAGAAAAAAATTAAATGTTCGAGCGCAAGTGCCACGACATAAATAAACACGTAGGAGGTAGGCAGAGTTCTGAAGTATGGAAATTCATTTCTATAGTAAAAAACCCAAAAAAAAAATAGTAAACATCCAGATAATGAAACAATGAACAGAAAACTAAATCAATGCATAAACGGACATCCAGTACTTAATGATTGGAAAATTGCAATCATATCCTCAATACATAAAAAAGGAAACAAGCTGGATTGCAACAATTACAGAGGAATTTCAGGAACCAGTACTCTAAGTAGATTGTACGAGATCTAATAGAGAATGATTTTCATGAACAAGAAGAAGAAGAGCAAAGTGGGTTTCGTGCAGGCAGATCTTGTAGTGATAATGTTTTTTGTCTTAAACAAGTAATTGAGAAAAGGAGCGCCAGAAATATAGAGACTCATGTTGCCTTTGTGGACCTACAAAAAGCATATGATACCGTTCCAGTTGAAAAATTATGGACAGTGTTAGAGCAAATTAATATCCATCATACATACATAAAAGCGATAAAAGAACTAAACAAAGGGTCAAAATCTAAAATTAAAATTGGAAATCGACTTTCAAAAGAATTCCTGGTAACAAAAGGCTTAAGACAGGGATGTTGTATCTCTCCAACTCTTTTTAAATATATATCGCAGTAGCTCTAAAAACTGGAAACGTAAAGTGCACGGCATAGGAATACAACTTAACGACCGATTTACCATATACACACTACAGTTTGCTGACGACCAAGTAATTGTGGCTAATGATGTGGAGTATATGATGAGAAAGTTAACAGAAGAATACCCAAAGTGGGTATTAACAGTGAACGTGGACAAGGCACAGTACTTAACGAAACGAATCCAGTGAGTAGTACTAGAAAATGGACAAACAATATCTCCATGCAATGAGTATGTATACTTGGGTATCACATTTGATAAGACAGAAATAGACTGTAAAAAATTGGAAAAAAGAATAGTAAAAGCATAAAAGGTTATTCGATGTCTTAATAGTATTTTATGGAGCAGAGAGATAAAAAAGAATGTAAAATTTAACATATATGAAACAATGGTGAAAATCACGCTGTTGTATGGAATAGAGACTTGTCGCGTAACAGAAAACTACAAAACAAAAATGGAAAGTGTCGAAACGGATGCAATAAGAAGATCAATGAGAATATCTAGAATAGATCACATAAGAAATGAGAATCGAGAAAGAAAGAAGGGGAATCGAGCATCGAAGCATAACGGATGACATCACTAAAAGGCAACTGATATGGTACCGCCATGTACAACGGATGAACGACGAAAGATTACCAAAGCAGGTCCTAGAATGGCAACCAATAGGGCGCAGAAAAAGAGGGCGTCCTAAACTAGAATGGCAACAGTCAATTTAAAGATCAATGAGTCAAAAAAGTCTGACAGAAGATGATTGTCAGGATCGAAGGAGGTGGAGAATAGGCGTCGGACAACGTGGAAAAACGTTCTAAACCGACATAGTAGTAGTAGTAATAGAGAATTATTGAAATAAAGTCAGGCTATAATAGTGCCAGGCACTATTCTGACACTTTCACATTGAATACTGATAGTTAATACTTCAAAATTGACATTCCAAAGTCGAATTTAAAACTTTCGTCATTTATTTTCCAATTATAAAGGAAGGCACTATTTATTCCGGTTCATATAGTAAACAAAGGCCGTATTTTGAAAGATTACAGCTGATATTGCAATGTGAAGGTGTCAAAATAGTGCCTGGCACTATTATAGCCTGGCTTTATTTCAATAATTCTCTAATAGTAAGGTGTGTATCATAAAGCAATAGCCTTACGATGAGTGTCCTTAAGTAATAGTGCCAGGCAGGGGTGGCTCGGTATTTCCTTTTGGTGTACAGGCTAGGGGAAACACCAGGAAATACTTGGAAAGAACTATGAAATACCGGAAAGTGCTTGTGAAATACTGGAAAATACTATTAAAATTTGAGGAAATACTGAGAAATACCGAAGGTATCATACTGTTACAAATTTAAGTTATTAAAATTTTATAGTTAGAATTTATTTGGGTTTAGTGTAGTTTTAAGTTGACTTATCTTAAGGTTGAACCATTAGTCTAGGTTTTAGTTTCGTTATCTGTGACTTACGGTCGCATTAATACGAGAATTTTCCAGGCGTCGAAGACTGATGGAGAATTCGCTAAACTGCGCCGACCCTATATATAGGTCCGGACATCGCGCGTCGAGTCAGTCAAAGATAACGAACGGTAATGAACGCCAGATATTAACACGAAGTTAATAGGCCGATTAAAGTAGTGAATTATTAGAAAATTAATAGTAAGTTTAAGTGCGTGTTTTTGTACGAAAAAAATTGACATATTGTTTTTTTTTTTGACATTTGCGTGTTTTATTTGTCGTTGGGAACCAATTGGTGTCAGAAGTGAGACTAAAAGAAATAAATAGTGCAAAGACTAGCCTTACATAGTACCACCGGCTAGGATAATTGAAAAGAAGAGCAGTAAGTGATTTTGCCAGAATATTGAGAACTGAATAGTGAGAAAGAGATATTTGAGAACCGATTTCGACATTAACCTTACACCCCAAAAACTGATAATTAGAGAGATTTTCTAGAATATTCCATCACTTGCTACGACGTTCTATTCGACAACCAGAAGAGATATACAAAAACCGACTTCGACATTTGCTTAGTTATTTCAAAAGTAAAAATCAGAAAGGATTTCTAGAATATTTCATAACAATCTACGACGTTCTATTCGAGAACCAGAAGAAATATATAAAAACCGACTTCAACGTTAGCTTAGTTATTTCAAAAGTAAGAATCCGAAAGAATTTCTAGAATATTCCATAACATTCTACGACGATCTATTCGAGAACCAGAAGAGATATACAAAAACCGACTTCGACGTTAGCTTAGTTATTTAAACAGCAAGAATAAGAAATAATTTCTAGAAAATTCCATTCCAAATATATAAAAACCGACTTTAACGTTAGCTTACTTATTTCAAAAGTAAGAATCCGAAAGAATTTCTAGAATATTTCATAACATTCTACGTCGTTTTATTCGAGAACCAGAAGAAATATACAAAAACCTACTTCGACATTAGCTTAGTTATTTAAAAAGCAAGAATTAGAAATATTTTCTAGAATATTCCATAACATTCTACGACGTTCCATTCGAGAACTAATAGAGATAATAAAAAAGTGACTTTTACATTTGCGTAGTAATCGATATAGAGAAATTACTGCATTTACTAGAAAATTCCAGAACATTCCATTAGGTTCTATTTAAGAATCCAAAAAGATATACCGACTTCGACATTCGCTTTATAGCCCTAAAATAAACGTTTTAAGTGATTTATCAGGAAGTTGATGCTTACTAGACAAGGATCGGCAAAGATAGAAGATCTAACTAAAATGATGCAGGCTCTAGCAGCTCAAATGGCTCAAAACCAGAACGATATAAGACAGACCATTGAGCAAAATCAAGACAATATGAGACATAACATTGAACAAAACCAGGGCGATATGAAACGGACCACGGACGACATAAAGCAGACCATGGAACAAAACCAGAACGACATGAGACAGACCATGGAACAAAATAAGAACGACATGAAACAGACATTTCAGCAAAGATTAGATGGCATTCAAGAAAACTTCGATCAAATAAAGAGCAACTCTGAACAGCTGTGAGAAGAGTTCAAGACAGCTACCGAAGACCTTAAGGAAGACATAACTCATAGAATGCAGAATGTAGAAGAAAAAGTGGAGACAAAACTACAGAATGTGAGGGAAGAAATGGAAGAAAAATTCCAGGACATGTCCAAACAGCTTATACAGCTTCAGAAAGAACACAACAAAATTAAAGCTCAGGAATATGTTGTGAATTCCAATTAAAACATTAGACCTCCAAATTTTGAGGGTACGTCTTCTTGGTCTACTTACAAACAACAGTTTGAAGCTGCTGCTGCTGCAAATGGCTGGGACGATGACGAAAAAGCTAGAGCCTTGTTAGTAGCTCTACGAGAACCTGCTCTGGGACTTTTACGGTCCATTCCAGCCGAACAAAAACAGAATTATAAAGTTTTAGTGGCAGCATTAGAAAGAAGGTATGGAGATGAACACTTGCGAAATTTACATTGGTCAGAATTAAATATTCGTCAGCAAAGAGCAGGAGAAACATTGCAAGAATATACGGCAGATATCAGGAGGCTAATGTATTTAGATTATCCAGAAATGCCAGAAAATCACAGAGATCCCTTCACGGTAGATCGCTTTATTAACGGCTTGCGAGACACGGACTTAGCAAAGTTACTTCATCGAGAACGCTTCCATAACAGCAGTGAAGTGTTGATTCGAGTATTTAAAATTGAATCATTAAATAATATGTCCAGGCCAAAAGTAAGAGCTGTATCAATTTAGGAGGTATAAGAAATGAGCACTGGAGATCAACTCAAAAACGCTAAACAAAATGTTTCAATCACTGATAGAGAAGATTGATTCTTTGAAAGAAAGCAGACGATCCCATCCAAATGTATAGTGTTTCAGATGCGGACGTACATGGCATATTCAACGCGATTGTCGTGTCCAAATGAGGTCTCGCTCACCATCTACTGCTGCCATATCATTGCTTAATTTCAAAATTGCAACGATATATAAAATTCGACCAACAGAAAAGAAAATAACACTTAAGACTGTGACTGGAGAATCCGCCGACGTGTTGGGGTAGACAGACATAGACCTACAGCTGGAAAGATTTAAGATTCACCACACTGTATTAGATGCAGAAATAGAAGACGAATTTATTTTAGGAATGGACTTGATAACTAAACATGGATTTGCGTTTGATAATAAACTTAGATCCCATCGCACCGACATTTTTTTCCGTTTCTTAGCCTAAAGAATACCTTACTTCGTAAAATTTCGTTGCACCGAAATTAAGGGCAGAGTTATTCCTTTCTTAGTGTTGTTAAAAGTAAGTCAGCTTTTTTCGTGACTTTACTGTTCCTTAAGAGCTGGTCACATAACGTTACCCGTCTGGCATAGCCATAGCAACTGACAATACCTACAAATGACCAAAGTGTTGTGTTGTGAAAATTGTGTTTTTTAAGTAAATAAAGAAAAAACATGTTTTTTTTTTAAATAAATAAAAATGATTTTGAAAAACTTTATTGCACAAGATAACGGCTAGATTTTGGTTCTCTTGGCACAATGTTTTTGTGAAATAACATACCTATGTATCGATTACAAAAAGATTGTAAGCAACAAAAATAATTTAAATAAAGTATTTTCGTCCGATTTTTGGGTTAACTGTTGTTCACAGCCTGGTGGGTACAGTGGTAAGGGTAGGATAGGACTGACCAGTGTAAGAAAATCCTTGCATTTAAATTAAACTGCAGTACATGAAGTAACAAGACGATTTTCCTTTCTGCCTTTACATTTTACCCTAATTTTATTATAATTATTAATCCTTTGGTCGTTGAAAATAAACAAAATCCCGGTGGGTCGGTAGTTTTTGGCCCGGTGAATTATGGGCCGGAATGGTATGGGCCGCTGCCTTATGAACGGGAGCCTTATGGGTCGCTGCTTTATGGCCTGGTGCATTATCGACCTGTGCCTTATGAGCAGTAGCAATATTTTCCCAAATAGTGTCAAAATTAAGGGGGAGGTGGTAGCATTATTTGAACCAGTCCAGAAAGTAACAAGATGTGAAGAGCCAACCGAGGATAAAAGAAATTTACCAACGGAGGTACTTCAGCAATTTCAGTCAACTTGGCAACATCTCACTCCAGAAGAATTTAGTAAAGCGAGGGAGTTTATAAAAGAACAAAGTAATATTTTTTTGAAACTAAGAGTAGTTCGGGACGCACAAACTTTATTCAACATTCCATCAACACTGGCGATGCCCAACTGATAAGATGTAACGTGGCGAGCGGATATACTAATGATATAAGGCTGACTTCTGCTAAGCATAACTATGTGTAAATTTGTTTAAACTACCTAATTAAGATCAAGTGGAACTGGTAGACAACAAAAGTGGATACGGAACGACACCTGCAGAAGTATCTCAGGAACGTTGATTCTTTCTTGGCTGGATCACCTTATTAGTAAACTAAATATCACTTACCAAATAAATCATCTTTCATGTATTTTCTCGCACATATCTTGAATGTAAAGTTTTTTTACTTGAATTATCTTGATTTTTTTTTAATTTTATTTATGAAATGTAGAAATGTTAAAGTTTACTATTTTGAAGAATAAGAAAATATAACAGTTATCTTTTTAAAGATAAGGTTTTTTTTTATTTTAGAGTCATTTAGAATTATTTATTTACTTTTATAGTTTCAGATGCTGAATTAAAGGTTTCCAAGTTTCACTATATTAAATGAACAAAACAAATTATTACCCAAAGTTTTTTTTTATTATTTATACTAGGACTAATTAATACCGAAAGTTAGCTAAAGAGACTCCTTGACACAACTTAACTTGGTTTTTAGGTTGGTTTATAGCCTTAATTCTTTCCTGTTTTTGTTTTAATAAAAAGAGATTGTTTCTCGTTTACGCAAGGTTTATATTTTATTTAAAAAAATTATGACTTTCATTACAATTTCAAAGGTTACAAATGATTTTGTAAACGATGCAATAGTCCTATTACATTAAATTTTAGGAGTTATACATTGATTTACAAAGAATATATTATTTAGTTAATTTTACATAAATTTGATAGTTAATGTTAATTACAACTTTGAAAATTTACATTATTCTGTATGCATTTAATTTCTCTAATTTAAAATCTGATTATCAATTAAAAAACAAAATTATTTCTCGTTGAACTAACTTTGATAAATCTGTAATGAACTCGACAAATTTTAAAAATAAAAGTAAAGGTTTTCTTTTAAATAAACAAAAGAAAACCTTTCATGTATAAGTTCATAAAGGAAATATACAAAGTTATTGTATTTGTTTTAGCCATTTTAAAGAAGATGAATGACAAGCATTTCTTTGCCGGAAGAAAAACTTACATTCAAAAATGGGAGTAAAACTATCGCAACGCGAAAATGTGACTTTCTAACCCAAACTCACTTTTGTCGTGTCAAAATCGAAACTAATCTTTGATTTTTCGTATTCCGAAAAAGAAACTTTTTTCCCACCCTTCTTTAAAATGACCCTTAAATGAATAGGCTTGGCTTATACAAAAAGGGCGGGTACCATTGACCCTAGATCAGCAAGATCTCTTAAACCAATCAAAATGGAGAGGCTTAGATCAAAATTGGTATCTGTACATCTGTGTGATAGAAAATGAACCTATCTTAAAAATTTTACAAGAGAAGGATAGAAAAACCAAAAGTCACCCAATATTACCCTCTAAAGGAAAGAATCTTAAACGAATGGTCAAACAAAATTTACTTAATTACAAAAGAAAATTGTCTTGCCAATTAAAATAGGCCTTAGGCCTTTGAGATCTGAAAATAGATTGGCTTTGTCAAAATTTTGGTAGAAAAAAAACCAATGAAAAAAAACTTTATTTGATTTGCAAAGAAAATAAACCAGAAAATTATTTTTTAAAGATTCCTTAGACTAAAAAAACGACGTTGAACCTATATTATAAAACATATTAAATCTAGACGCCAATCATTCCTAATTTCCTTAAAGTACAAAGTTGCAGATTTCTTTTAATTTTGTACACTTAGTTCCCGTATTTCGATGGATAAAATTAACATCATCAAAAGACAAATGCTACTCTATATTATAAATGAAGTTTTTCCACACAAAAAGAAAAATGTAGTTACACATTCTGATCATATGGAAGATACATTTTTCGCCGTCGACAGTGGCTAGATTGAAAATAGATAAATTTTCTCCATATAATTCAGCGTGGTCAGTGAGTTCAACGAAGAAGGTAGATGCGCATATATGCTAATTAGTTAAAACCCTGTCTTGTTAGGTATCAGTTTTTTTGCAAAATTTTGTACGTTTCAATGGTGCAAACCGTAATCTGATTATTTGACAATTTAAACAGTACATTTGAACATAACTGTATCTTAGGAGAATACGACATGTGCTTTATGTCGAAGTTTTAAAAAGGATTTGCCGACAATAACTTTATGATCACAAAATATCCCATAAGCTGTTTTCTCACAAAACCTTATTTTTATAACCAAACAATTTATTTAAGAAAACAGATTTTTGGAAACGGGCGGACAAGCACCATAAATTTTTAATAGAAGTTTTACGATTATATCCTTGTTAAAACACCCCAAATGTTTCTTTGCCTCCATAGTCTTGTAAAACCAAACCGACGGGAAAAAAAGACAATTAGAAAAAGAAAACGATTTAGTTCTGCAAAATTCACTAAATGAAATCTGCTACAAAGACAGCCCCCAAGAAGACTACCAATGATCAACCAAGAAGAAGTTCACGATCTCATTAATAAAATGCTCAGAGACAGGGTTATTGAAGAGTCATCAAGTCCTTGGTCATCTCCTGTGGTGTTGGTCACTAAAAAGTATGGAAGTACTAGATTTTGCGTCGACTGCAGGAAACTTAACAATGTGACCAAGAAAGATAGTTACCCACTGCCAAGAATAGACGACACATTAACAACATTGGCAGGATCATATTGGTTTTCTACTCTTGACCTAAAAAGTGGGTATTGGCAAGTAGGAATCTGGAAACAGATAAAGAGAAGACAGCATTCTCGGCTGGCAGTGGACTTTACCAGTTTAATGTTATGCCATTTGGCCTATGCAATGCCCCAGCAACATTTGAAAGACTAATGAAAGTTCTTCTACAAGGCCTTACTTGGAAAACCTGCCTAGTCTACTTGGATGATGTCATAATAATCGGGAAATCATTTCAAGATCATCTAGGCAATTTACGAGAAGTATTTTCAAGAATCAGAAATGCCAATCTTAAATCAAACCCAAAGAAATGATTTCTATTTCAAGAAAAAGTTGAGTTCCTGGTCACGTCGTTTTCCGAGATGACATCCAAACTGATGAAAAGAAGTTAAAATCAATAAAAGAATGGCCTTACCTCATGACAAACATGAATTGAGCAGCTTTTTGGGTCTGTGTACATACTACAGACAATTTGTAGAAGGATTCGCCAACATAGCGTCTCCATTACATAGACTTACAGAAGATAAAGCTTCTTACAGATGGAATACCGAATGTTACCAAGCATTTAGAAGACTAAAAGCAGCATTATCTTCTAGTCCGATTCTCGCATATCCTATTCCAAAAGGTAAATTCATATTAGATACTGATGCAAGCAACGATGGCATAGGAGCAGTACTCTCCCTGTTACAAGATGGAGAAAAACGGGTAATCGAATTTTTCAACAAAAAGCTATCCAAACTAGAGAAAAATTATTGTGTTACCAGAAAGGAGCTCCTAGCCATTATTAAATCCGTAGATCACTTTCACAAATATTAGTAGAGTAAATTTGTAAAATAAAGCTGCAAAAAGGGTATATTTTTGTATATTTGGCATAGTAGTACCAAAAGCTAAATTTTCATTCGAGGATCCCCGATTTTCCGACCTTAGAATCCAAGATGGCGGTTGCCAAAGATAAGAAAAAAAATGATTTCCTTGTTTTAAGAGGAATTAAATTAATTTTGATAAATTTACTTTAAGTGGGATATACTTAACGTAAAAATGTAAAAAATAATTACACCTGTCACTGCAAAACAAAATGGCGGCTATATTTAAAAAAAAATCATTTTTCTTCGATATTTTCTTAATTTTTTGTGCGATATTTATTTTTAATACCTCATATTAATGCTACTGACCATTTCTTTAAACCTGCTTAAATGAAATGATAAGTTTCCCAGCCGACACAAAGATGGCGCCTAATTTGTCCAAAATAAAAGATACCTTTACAACTAGTAGACCAAATTAAATTTTTACAAAAAAATTTTTTGGATTTTATCAGTAATAAGCCAGATTTTGCAAAAATTTATAAGAAGTTACAATTTGACATTTAACATTTTAAGATGGTGGCCGAAGTTCAGATAAAAAAGTAATTTTTTTGTTCTTGTTTGATACAACTAGTATTGCCGTGTAATATATTGATTTATACTAAATAGGGGTCGCCGATTGCAAATATTTAATAATAAATGACATATGTCTATTATTATCCAAGATGGCGGCGGTAAAAATATAAATACAACAGTATCTTTTTGGTTTAGTAAATCTTTTTACCAAGATATGTAGTTTTATATTAATCTTAATTAGTTTTAAATTGTAATGTACAAAAAAAAATAGAATTTATTTATTTTTTAAAAATGGCGGCCGAAAAAGTAAAAAAAACATTTTTGTTTATTTTTTCGAAATTTAACAAAAAAAACTGAGAAAACCAAGACGTCTCGTTAAACAAAACACAGATGTTTTAAATATGTCAAAAAAGTTGACATATGTCACGTGCCGGGTGACTTGAATAAATTGACATATTTTACTTAATAGCTATCTCCGTTAATATTGATCTAACAGTAACGTTTAAATTAGCAAAGGTAAATAATTTTTTTCTAAATCATCAGAATCTTATGTCAAAAATGACATATGTCATACACTTGTCAAACTATTGACATATGGTTTATTTGTTTTTAATAAAACACCCTGTATATAATGTTATTAATTAATAGGGCTCCTTTTTCTGATTTCAAAAATATATAATATGTTGACATTTAGTCCAGCCGTTGTTGAAATATTTGCATTTAGAAAATTATATTCATTGACAAAATGGCAACATCCTTATTGTTTATTTAGGTTATTAAAATGCAAATATTTCAATAACGGCTGCTCTAAATGTCAACATATTATATATTTTTGAAATTAGAAAAACGAGTCTTATCAACTAAAAAAAATAAATACAGGGTTTTTTATTTAAAAAAATTAACCATATGTCAAAAGTTTGACAAGTGTATGACATATGTCATTTTTGACAACAGATTCTGATGATTTAGAAAAAATTATTTAACTTTGCTTATTTAAACATTACTGTTAGATTAATATTAACGGAGATAGCTATTAAGTAAAATATGGTCAATTCAATCAAATCACCCGGTACGTGACATACGTCAACTTTTTTGACATTTTTAAAATATCTGTGTTTTGTTTACCGAGATGTCTTGTTTTTCCCAGTTTTTTTTGTTAGATTTCGGAAAAATAAACAAAAATGTTTTTTTTTAAACTTTTTCGACCGCCATCTTTAAAAAATAAATAAATTATATTATTTTTGTACATTATAACTTAAAGCTAATTAAGAACAATATAAAACTACATATCTTCGTAAAAAAAATTACCAAACCAAGAAGATAATGATGTTTTTATATTTTGAATGCCGCCATCTTGATTAATAATAGACATACATGTGTCATTTATGATGAAATATTTAAAATCGGCGACCCCTATTTAGTATAAATCGATATATTACACGCCAATACTAGTTCTGTAAAAAACAAAAACAAAAAAATAACTTTTTTTATCTGAACTTCGGCCGCCATCTTAAAGTTTTTAATGTCAAATTGTAATTTTTTAAAAGTTTTTACAAAACTTGGCTTACTATTGATAAAATCCAAACAAATTTTTTTTTCAAATTTAATTTGGTCTACAGGTTATAAAGGTCTCTTTTATTTTTGACATATTAGACGCCATCTTTGTGTCGGCTGATAAACTAATAACTTTTTTTCATTAGGTTTAAAGAGCTGGTTAGTGGCTTTAATATGAGGTATTAAAAATAAATATCGCGTAAAAAATAAATAAGATATCGAAGAAAAACGATTTTTTAAATTTTATGGCCGCCATTTTGTTTTAAAGTGACAGGTGTAAATTTTTTGTACATTTTTGAACTAAGTAGGTCCCACTTAAAGTAAGTTTATCAAAATTAATTTAATTTGTCTTAAAACAGGAAATTTATTTTTTTTCCTAACTTTGGCAGCTGCCATCTTGGATTCCGATGCCGGAAATTAGGGGATCCTCGATTGAAAATTTAGATTTTGATGTTAGCTACTACCATGCCAAATATAAAAAAATATACCCTTTTTGCAGCTTTTTATTGAAATACCCTACAAATTTACTCTACTATATCTCTATGGACAAGAGTTTCTGATTAGAACGGATCATGCTGCGTTACAGTGGCTCATGAAAATGAAACAACTTGAGGGGCAAGTCGCGAGATAAATAGAAAAGCTAGCGGGAAGGGTGCATAATAATGCAGATGCATTGTCCAGAAGACCTTACCCTGAAGATTGTAAACATTGCAGAAGAATTGACCAGAAAGAAGGAATTACCTACGTGCGCTAGATAAAGTTAGAACCAGATGAAGAATGGATGTCGGCTTCGATTAGAACCACACAACTTAACGACAAAGATGTAGGACCTATCTTGCGATTGAAAGAAGAGAACAAGCCACGACCATCATGGCAAAATATCGCAAACCAAGGGATGATATTCAAATCACTATGGGCACAATGGGATTCATAGTAGAAGAAAACATACTAAACGTGCCTGGGAAAGTGCCGATGGCATTACTGTGATTAATCAAGTAGTAGTTCCTAGGACCATGGTAGACCATATAATGGCCGAATGGAAAATCAGGCGCGCACATAGCCATAAATAAAACCATGGACAAAATTCAAAACCGATTTTATTGGGTCAAAAACTTTCAAGATGTGAAAAACTGGTGCCGCCGATGTTCGACTTGTGCAGCCAGCCAAGGTCTCAAAACAAGTCCCAGAGGTCAAATGAAACAATATAACGTAGGTCTGCAATTTGAACGCATTGCTATTGATGTGGCCGGACCATTTCCAGAAACTAAAAGGGGCATCAAATACATCCTTGTTGTCCTGGATTACTTTAGCAAATGGCCAGAAGTTTTTGCTTTGCCTAGCCAAGAGGCCGCTACAGTTGCAGAAGTTCTGGTAAATGATGTTTTCAGCAGATTTGGCATTCCGTTGGAGCTACATTCAGATCAAGGGAGAAACTTTGAATCAAAGCTCTTCCAGAATCTCTGTAACCTTTTAGGAATACATAAAACACGAACTACTGCTTTACATCCGCAATCAGATGGCATGGTTGAAAGATTTAATAGAACAATAGAAGAACATCTTTGCAAAGTTGTTGATGAGCAGCAAACAGATTGGGACCAATATAATCCATTGTTTTTGATGGCCTAGCGAACCGCCATTCACAGTACGACAGGAGCTACTCCATCTACTATCCTGTTTGGTAGAGAACTGCGTTTACCATGTGATATCATGTTTGGTTCAACTGAAGAAGAACACTTAGAGGTTAATGACTATGTCGAACGTTTAAGGCAAAAGCTGCACGATATTCATGAGGTGGTTAGAGAGCAAATAGAAATAGCCAGCATGAAAGCGAGGTATGACCTGAAAGCAAACTATTTAGGGTTTAAAGGGACTGATCAAGTCTGGCTATACAATCCTTAACAAAAGAAAGGAAGATCACCTAAATTGACACCACCATAGGAAGGACCTTATAAAGTTCTTAAAAGAATTAATGATGTAGTCTACCGAATCCAGAGAAGTCCGAAATCCAAGATGAAAGTTGTGCATCTGGACAGACTGTAACGTGTCATTTTTATGTTTAAGGCACACGTTACATATTTGTTTTATTTCTGTAAATAACCAAAACTATTCGACTCGTTTTTCTATACACACGGTAAGGGTATTTTATAGAGCTGGGTTTTGAGGTTATATATTGTCCAAAAAGTTACCTTATAGACGAGGCATTCCATCGTATTATTGTAGGGACTGTGTGGCATTATTTAGGCATTCTAACTGGAATTTGAGATCACTAGTTTCGGGAAAAATCACATAAAAACTCTTTATTGTTTTGTTTATCTTTGGAATTTCGTAGTTTTCTTTGACGTTTATGAAATAAATAAACAGCTGTTCTGCTCGGTATAAACTGTGGGTATAGCGGCGTTGTCACATCACAAACCATTCACGATGTTTTCAGGAACAGTGGGAATACATTTCATTTATTTTGGACAATCATTTATTTACATTTTCGAGGATATTAGGACGATGATTTCTCTTTCGGACCTCTTCTTCTTCACGGATTAGCTAGTTCTGGTGGCACGAAAGCATATTTAGGTCCAAGGTTCGACCAGGAACAACTGAGGCTCCACCCACTTTGATATCTTTACTACTTTAATCAGATGAGAAGATAAAATAAATACAAGTTATGCACTTTTGTAAATTGGGGATAGACGAGGGATAAAAACCAGGACTAAAAGAATAAACAAAATCGTATTTTGATATTTGTAGTTTTATAAAAGTTGGATGGGTTGAGAGTGAGAAAATTATCCTTTCTACTCTCTCGCAACCTTCCCTTTTTTACTACTTCCCGTCCGTTAACTCCTTTGGGTCGTAGGAGAGCATAGAGCGTGGGTTCACTAGAACACTAAATATTATTATCTTTGTAATAACCAGCTAAGGAGGACGCCACCAATGCAAAGCATTAGAACATTTTTTAAAAATTAAAGTTTTTTTTTAAATATTTAAAAAAAACTATTTAAGAGATTTTTTTTTTAATTCATTCCAAAATTAAATGTTAAAGTGAAATAAAAGAAAATAAGAAAAAATGTGAGAAAACATTTTGATACTATCAAAAAGAAATTAATTAAAAAAAAAATTGAGGGAGGTCAGTGACCTCAACCCTTGGCAGGTGTCAATGTCAGAGTATCTCCCACTTTAACTTCTTAGGATCAAAACCTAATATTTACTTAAATAAAAAATGAATAAATTAATAAGATAAATATGAGATATTTTGGGACACTCAACCAAGTCCAAGGTTCCTCACTCAACCCTCAAGTTCCAAATTTATAAAAAATGATAGAAACCAAGAACACCAATTTATACTGAAATACAACTTTTTATTGGTAATAAATAAATAATATAAATCTGTGATCCTTTTTTTTATAGACCTATAACTAAATGAGAGTATAATAGCCTTGTACCAACTTATGGCAAAATAAAGAGTAAATCTTAATAAATATTGATTTGGCTTAATTAAATTTACGGCTAACTGAGAATATGCCTTGCACCAACTTATGGCAAAATAAAGATAAAATCTTAATAAATACTGATTTGGTACAAACAATTAAATTTGTTTTACTTTCTTTTATACTAGATTTATAGGAACTTTTGTTACACAAGCTTTTGCCATCTAATTCAAATTTCAGGCAATAAAATATATATACTACGATTAGTGCTCTAACTACAATTAATAAATAACAAAATCACAAAATACATATGATCATATTATACACACGGTACAAAAATTTCCATTGGTTGTGTTCCATACCAGGCTGTCCGCTATAAGGCAACTAAAATATAAGAGGCTCTCTAGCCCAACAAAATTTACTCAAAAAATAGACACCATGGCCTACCGTAAAACGCCTCGCTTGATAGTAAAAGAACATAAAAAAATAGGTACTACTGGAACCCAACCCAATCCACTGTGGCAAAAGAATTATGCACTCTTAGATAACTCCTAATTTCTCTATATCGGTGTTTTGATCAGAAAAACTGGCTAAAATCTTTTCATAACCCCAAAAATCGGTTTCACCAAGTATGTACTTATCTTAAGTTCGTTGAGGAGCTTTAAATCCAATTAAGCTGCATGTCGTCTCCAACATTTTTGTGTTCCCCTTGTGGTACCGGTGATGTCTTGTTGTATTAAAGATTCAGTCCCAGCTTATTCGCAGAGAATAGGAAAATTATGAGCGGTAGTTCATAGTCTTGTGGAAATGATGGTAGTGGTGGTATGAAAGTTTTGCAGAGGTCTCAATTTGGCTTGGTTTAGAAGTATTCTTGCCCTGCAATGAGTGCCTAAGGTTTTAGAAAGAAAAAAGGACCCTCAGATATGGATATGGCATGGAAAAAATTCACATATAAAATATTACCTCCCCCCCTTATTAAGACAAATTTCCCTAAAATCAAAAATTTACAATAAAATAATTCTCATTATTCCAATCCTTAGGAAGAAAGCGAGATCAAATAACCTACCCTATTCGCAGTCAAAGTACTCTCCACTTTTTTTAAATGTTTTTATGTATACTTTCCTAGTACCAAGTTTCTAGGTGAGATAAAATTTAATACCATACCTTTAAAAAAACAACATTCTTTAGAAATTTAAGTAAAAATTAATGCAACATAACCTAATATCAAGTTTTTAGAGATTATGATCATAAAAATTTATATTTTCCTAGATTAGTACAAACCGGTTGTTCTATTAAAAACAGTGAAAAGGAAAACTTGCTAGCAAGCTCAAAAATTATAGTCTTTCTTCCTGCCTTCAAAACCCAGCGATCCTCCGGACGCTTATTCATTTGAAGTCAGTTTTTTTTTCTGCTTGAAAATTCTTAAACTCCTCCTAATCAATTTTTGTTTCATAATTGACCCAATATTAATAGCGGTAAAAAACAAAAAAACTAACCTTTCTCGATTTTTGATAGTTTGTTGGTCCCCTTTATTATGCCTTTACTAAGAATTCCGCAAAAAATAACCCGTAAGATGCCCCTGAATTTAATAAGAAAACCCCAAAGAGATTCCTCCCTGACTCTCTTCCCATCTCCAAAAAAAACTCAAGGTTTGGATGAAAATTTAGAAAATTTTGACTATAATTTTATTTATTTTTTTTGCTTGCCCGCTTGATTCACTATTAGCATGGATTAATCAGAAAGAAAACTAGATGTCCTAATATACATAAATAAAAACCAATCACCCTTAGATGTAATTGGGCACGATGTGCTTGTCACGAAATCAGAATGTAAAAGAACGTTCCCTCAAAATTTTTAGACAGACAGCGCGGCGACGTTACCCCCACTCTTGGCGTTACTCTTACATGGCAATTTATTATTGGTTAGAATTATATATATATATATATATATATATATATATATATATATATACTCGACCGTTGTATCTTGTGACATCCAGCAAAAAGTCGGTTTTTCTGTTTTTGTGACATCCACTTTAAAACCTGGTGTTATCCAAAAATAAAAAATATGAAATGTAATAAAAAATATTTTATTTTTAATTCCATAAAAATATTTGTATAAACTCACAAATTCAGAAATAAAATTTTTCATATCTTTTTGGCGTCCATTGTATATACAAAAAATGTTGACGTTGTAACATCCCTAAATATTTGTGTTAACTTGTGACATCCAGCAATGTTGCCAACGTTTCATAAAAATAACGGATGTAACAAGTACCTCCATAAAAATAAGAAATATACACTGGATGTCACTAGGAAACAAGTAACAAATAAAATATACAAAGACGTTAGTTGATGTCATAATAGGCTTACAAGATGACTAAAAAAAATACTCTGCTAATATATGGGCACCTACGCTCACACTAGGTACTTTAATTATAGTGTACGTGTAAGCTAATATTGTCACGACTATATTTGTGACAAGTGGTATCTCTACCATATATGTCACAAGGTTTGTTATTTAGTGCCCTTGTGACTGAGGGATTTAGGGGAATATGAAAATTAAGTATAAACAATCCACATTTATACATGTATTTTATGTAAGAAAACAGATTAACAGGAATAGAGGTTATTGCCATAAATAATTAAATAATGTAAAAAGAGGGATGCTGGATGGAGAGAGTTGACCTAGGTGCCATAAGAAATAGACCTTATAGGCCGTTTACTTAGGTATGTTAAATAGGGACCACATTATTTCAGTGGTGTACTGGGTTCGTAGGGACCACGTATTTCAGTGGTGTACTGGGTGTGTTTAGTATGGACCACGTATTTCAGTGGTATACTGGGTTGATCACTTGCTAGAGTGATGCCGGTCTATTATCCAGCATCGGCTTTTATAGACGAAATTAGTGCAAGCGCAGCAATATTGGTTATTGCTATAGTAGTACAATGAATAGAGGAGTTTTACCCTACAAAAGGTCCGGTAGTTCTGAATTTTGGATGTGTTATTAAGGTCGAAAGGGTAGTTACAAATCTGAGTTTTCGTCACCCCCACCCCTGTGCTTCCTCCGCCATCTTGAAAAAACCATCAACAATTGGCACTTTTTGTAGTTTTTGGCCTGTAACTTCGTTACAGTACACTAAATCGCAAAAAGAGTTATATGAAATTTTTTAGAAGATATAATTATCTACAATTGGGTGTTACTATGGTTGTTCTGCGAGCAGTAGTAACGAGGCTAGGTAATTTCCAAAAATGACTTAAATCACGTGCTTGGGCAAATTTTCAGACTTTTTCTACTTTAGACGGCATAAGCTCCGAAATACTTTGTTCTAGGGTAAAAGTCCTAAGAACATATCTTGTAGAGAATTTTATCAGCTACAAAACCCATTCTTTAAATGTATTTTTAAATATAGCATTTTTTTAAATTAGGCTTAGTTTTTGAAAAAATTAGATAAAACTTGTAACAAAAATATTTTAATTTGTGTTTTTTTAAAATTGGTTAAATTTACGGGCGCCTCTGAATTTATAACCATGAAACCAATCCGACTTTCTTGTACAGCATTTTAAAGGAAATTTTATTTGCTACAATAATGTATAACACATTTTGTTCTATAAACCTTGGTTTAAAAAAAATCGAATAAATCATGGAAAAAACATGGATATTTTTTTACTTTTTTAAATTACTTCAATTAACGGACGCCGCTGAAGAGTTTATAAATAGTTGACCGAGTTGAACCTTTTTCAAAAGGAAATGTCATCGCCTACAATAAAGTATATTACATATTTTTCTCTTAGACGCGTATTTTTTGAGAAAATTTGGGAAAACCTAAATATGTTAGATTTTTGGGGGTCTGGGGGGGTTTTGGAAGAGGTGGTTAGTTTAAGGAGGTGTTTGACCCCTAAGCTCTCTTACCTTTTTGTACGTCACTAAATTTACACAAAAAAATAAAAATAAATAACAAACGTGCCGTTTAAAGCACTAAAATTAAAAAAATGATTATTTTCTAACTTACTTATTTTAAGTTAAAAGTTACTCCCACTCCATTACAATAATTAAAAAGTTATTTAAAGAATGGATTTTGTAGCTGATAAAATTCTCTACGAGATATGTTCTTAGAACTTTTACCCTAGAACAAAGTATTTCGGAGCTTATGCCGTCTAAAGTAGAAAACATCTGAAAATTTGCCCAAGCACGTGATTTTAGTCATTTTTGGAAATTACCTAGCTCCGTTACTACTGCCCGCAGGACAACCATGGTACCACCCAATTGTAGATAATTATATCCTCTAAAAAATTTCATATAACTCTTTTTGCGATTTAGTGTACTGGAACAAAATTAAAGGCAAAAAACTAAAAAAAGTTCCAATTTTTGATGGACTTTTCAAGATGGCGGAGGGAGCGCAGGGGTGGGGGTGATGAAAACTCAGATTTTTAACTACCCTCCTGAGCTTAACAACATATCCAAAATTCAGAACTACCGGACCTTTTGTAGGGTAACCCCCCTATTTTGGGCTCTATTCATTGAACTATAGTAAAATGATCCGAATTTAAACTTATTTATGACAGTATAACTAAAAACTGTAATATATTTTATTCAACTCCAGACTCAAATACCTTTCGTTTGATACCACACAAGCCATGTTTTGACCTAAACTCTAATTTTTTAAATTTACCCCCACCTTTTTTTTAAACTAAAATGTATTTTGTTTAACTCCAGACTCAATTACCTTTCGTTTAATATCACACAAGCCATATTTTCATTTAAATTCTATTTTTTGACATTTACCCCCACCCTTTTTTTAAAATAAACTAAAATGTATTTTGTTTAACTGCAGACTCAATTACCTTTCGTTCGATATCACACACGCCATATTTTCACATAAACTCCAATTTTCAAAATCTACCCCCACCCTTTTATTTGGCTTGCGTTAGGTGGATTTCGTTCATTTTTAAATGGGACCATCTCGACCCAAGACCCAGCCTAGGTACCAAAACTTACGTACAGCCATCTGAAAAACGCAGTAGTTCTGGGTGTTTAGGTCGCTTTATTTTTTTTTCAAATCAGATTTTTACTCAATTTCTGAAAACTCCGTTACCAGAATAAAAATTGTGGGGAAATAACAAGTTTTAAATAAAAGTTTTCGTATTTTGTAATTTCTTATTTTTGACACGCTTTTATTAGCTTCACCTGTATGTTTGTAGGTAGGTATGTATGTTTGTAACTGACTCCTTTGGCTAGATTTTGACCTACTTTAAACGAACAGATTTAATTTAAACTTTGTACACTTATCAAGAACCGGTGACAATATAATAATTTTCCAGGCGCACCCTTGGGGGTACTTCGGGGATCCGCTCCCCCCCTAAGCCTAAGAATTTTGCAAAAACGAACAAATTTAATTTAGACTTTGTATACACTTATCAAGAACCGGTAACAACGCCAAGATTAATAATTTCGCAGACATTTTTCATATATTTCAGGAATAAAACAATAAAATAGGTTAAAATACGGCTTAATGAGGTCTCGCTCCCCTCCCCACAAGAATTATTCCTTATTAAGTTTTTCTCATTATCCTGATCAGGATAATTTATTTTTATTGTTACTAGTATTATTGTGAAAATAAATCATCGGTATACTGGCAACATACATTAAGTCAAAAATTTAGTTTTGAGAAAATCGCATTTTAAGAAGTTTTGAAATTACGAACAACATTTGAGACATTTGATTTCATTGAGAAACTCCTGAATTTGACATTATTTATGGATTGAATAATGGAGAACGTATGTAAGTACCTATGTAAAAATTTATTTTTTGAAATTTTAGTAATATTTTATAGATTTTGTGAAGTCTGTGATTTAATGTATTTTTAAATTTGGTTGTAACGGCCAGGTTTTACCATAGCTCAAAAACTAAAAAAAATAACTTTGAGTGTATTTTGCCAGTATACCGACGTAATATAGTTAATTAAAAAACACGATTTCACAGCACATTAAACTAAAAAGTAAAAAATAAATATAGTTAAAAAAACTAAAAAACACGCTTCAAACTAAACAGTTAAAAATAATTCTTAATATTAGTTAAAAACAATAATGAACGAAAAATACTAGTATTATTGTGAAAAAACGTCGGACTCTCGATATACAAAGAAAATATGGCACAAAGCGCCCCACGATTTTAGCTCACACGACTACTATACTGTAGTAGTGTGAGTTTATATTTCTTTGCGTTTCAGCTGATTTTGAAACTTTTTTGTTGCGCCGTCTGTCTGTCTGTCTGTCTGAACCTTTTATTTTGAAATTTGTATTGGAGAACTTGGCTTTACTTTTATCTCAATTCTTTTTACGGAATGCCATTTTCGCGTACTTGGCTTTTTTTACATGAAATGTTTGTGTTATGATTTCACTTCTTTTTTAAAGGAATTGGATAATACTTAATTTAGTAGTAAAATATGCGGAATATTGTTCAAAATTTTTGCAATGCCTTACTTAAATTTTCGAGGTTTTTTTAATTTTTTTCCATGGTTTTGTCGTAGTTCCCATCAGCCTTCCAAAGCTCAGCCCTCTAGCGTTTCTGAAAGTGCACAATGTTATTTTTGCATCTATAGGGGAGGGAAATAAATTAAAATTGTCGTGTTTTTAAACTTTGTCCTATAGTTTTATCATAGTTCCTATCAGTCTTCCAATGCTCAGCTCTCTAGCGTTTCTGGAAGTGGGTAATCTTAATTTTACATAACTTTACATTTATAGGGGAGGAGAGTAAATGAAAATATTGGACTTTTTAAATTTTTTCCCATGGTTTTATCATAATTTCTATCAGCATTCCAATGCTCAGCTCTCTAGCGTTTCTGGAAGTGGGCAATGTTAGTTTAATATAAATTGACATTTATAGGAGAGGGTAGTAAATTAAAATGTTGGAGTTTTTAAATTTTTTCATATAGTTTTATCATATTGTCTTTCAGTCTTAAAAAGTTCAGCTCTCCCCTTATAGGGGAAGGAAGTAAATTAGAATTTTGGGGTGTTTTAATTTTTTTCTATAACTTTATCATAGTTCCTATCAGTCTGCAAAAGCTCAACTCTCTAGCATTTCTGGAAGTGGGCAATGCTACTTTTACATAACTTTAAATGTATAGGGGAGGGGAGTAAATTAGAATTTTGGGGTGTTTTAATTTTTTCCTATAGTTTTATCATAGTTCCTATCAGTCTGCAAAAGCTCAACTCTCTAGCATTTCTGGAAGTGGGCAATGCTACTTTTACATAATTTAAATGTATAGGGGAGGGGAGTAAATTAAAATTTTGGGGTTTTTTGATTTTCTCCTATAGTTTTATCATAGGTCCTATCAGTCTGCCAAAGCTCAACTCTCTATCATTTCTGGAAGTGGGTGATGCTTAATAAATAAATAAATTAAAATTTTGGGGTTTTATGATTTTTTCCAGGGGTTTGGTCATAATTTCTATCAGTCTGCCAAATTTCAGCTTTGTAGCATGTCTGGAAGTATAGTAGAATACTGACGATCTATACATGAGTGAGTGAGTGAGTCAGTGAGTGGCAATTTCGACGTTTTTTGAAATTTCGTAACTACTTTACTACTTTATGGAATTCCATGAAACTTGGAGGGGTTGTTAACTCCATGGAGATCTAAAAGATGGTTACGGCGCGCGAACTTGGCGAGGCACTGCCGTGCCCTCAGATCTACTTACCTTTAAATTCAATAAACTTTGATTAAAAACAAAAAACACTTTGCCGGAACAGCTTTTGCTCGATTTCTACGCGGGGTCACAAATAAAACGAAAACATAATTATGTAAGTGTGGATGTCACAGAGAGACGAATTTAAATCGAAGTATACATACTCAACTCAGCCCAGGGCTGGCCGATTGTGGACCGGCCATTTGCAAAAATAGAATACCTACAGGGGCGCCCACTACGGGGGTAGTAAGGGGCTAGGGCTAAGGTCACTCATCGTCAAGCAAGCTTTACAGGTAGCGAAGCCTAACTCTGATTTTATATTGGCGGCTCGTTGTTATTTTAAAAATGTGGTTTTAACATAGTCTACATATCTATTTAATAATGATACAGTTTCAAGATAGTTTGCAGCATAGCTTTTTAATTACATAAATATATATAGTTTAGGTACCTTCATACTGTGTAAAACAACATCTTCAAAATAAAACAGAACCGCCAAAGCGAAACCGAGCAAAACATGTCAAAAATAATAACCAAAAAATAAAAAGCTTGACGTTAGCTTCGCTTCCTATAAAGCTTGCCTTTACGATGAGTGTCCTTAGCTAGGGCACCTCCAAGACGTAAACAGGGAGGTGCGAAGCACCCCCAAGCATAGTCACATAGAAACTGATTACTAATCGGCTTTGCTCGGTACACAAAAATGGCCGATATTCCAATAAAATCTATGACTACAGTACCTAGATTTAAAAAAAAAATCTAGATAATCTGGACGTACCTATGTTCAGCGAATTTTTGATAAATTATGTAGCTCTATACCTTGTTGGATATGTTTTATTTACTGACGCTGGCGCCACTTTGGCAGAATTAAAGCCCTTAATTATTATGCAAATAATATAAAATAAAAATATAAGATTTTCATTATTCAGTCTAGCAATTTATTCCCATTTTCTTTTCTTTTATATCTATATTTTTTTTCCAAATTGGCTAACCCATATGTTACTTTTTTTTAGGTACCCAAATTATTCTTCTGAATTTTTCTTATATGTGCTACTCCTTGGAAATAAATAAATAAATATATTAGAGGCGCAATTAGGGGGGGGGGTTCTATAAAATCGGTCAAGCAGTTTCTAAACTCGTTTCCTTAACAGGGTGGGCCAAAAAAACCTGGACATTTTTTTTATTATAACTTTTGAACTATACAGTCGATATTAATGGGACAAACTACATTTGCCAAAGAATTAATTAGAGTTTTGACTAATTTATCATATTTTGTCTGCCATCTCAAAATCCAAGATGGCGGACGAAATTAAAATGTACCTTTGAAAGATGCTCGTTTATTCTTGTGTTGCGAATATGTTCTAATTATTTTTTTAAAATAGTAAGAAAGCTGCGTTCTTCCCAGGTACGACAAGGTACGATTTAGCAAAATTGGTTCAGTGGTTCTATAAAAAATATTTTTGTACAACCATTGTTTTGCATATTATACGATTGCTTGCCAATCATGTCTGCATTTATTTACTTATAAATTCAGTACTACTGAACCGATGTTAGTGGAAATAAACAACATCCTGGTGAGAATTGATTGCTTTTTTACGATCATGATCAAAGTTATCGCCATCCTAAATTTTAAGATGGCGGATAGAATTATTCTTGATTCTTTAAAATGGCGTGTTTATTCTTATTTTCCGAAAATGTTTTAGATTTTTTTTAATCGATGAAAAAGCACTACTTTTTTCCCCACACAACGAGGTAAAAATTATTAAAATCACTGTGGTGGTTCTCAAAATATCTATTTTTGTTTCAACCATTGTTTTAGAGATTATACGATTTTATTGCCAATCCTGTCTGCATTAATTTTCTTATAAATTCTACCAATTTTAGTGAAACACAAAAAATTGCTCTTTAAAGATTATATTCGAAATTTGCCGCCATCTTAGAATTTAAGATGTCGGACAGAAATTGCCAATGCAATCGCATAACTTGTAAAACAATTGTACAAAATCAGATTTTGTGAGAACCACTTCGCTGATTTTATTAAATTGTACTTTATTAAGCGGGAAAAAAGTAGTACTTTCCAACAAATTAATAAAAAAAACTAAAACATTTTCGAAAAATAAGAATAAAAGTGCCTGTTTGAAGGATCAAGTATAGTTCTGTCCAACATCTTAACTTTTAGGATGGCGGCAAATTTCGATTATAACCTTGAAAGAACAATCAATTCTCACCATCATTTTTCTTATTTCACTAAAATCGGTTTGGTAATAATGATTTATAAGGAAATGAATGCAGACAGGATTGGTAATGCAATCGTATAATCTGTAACACAATGACGAAAACAGAAATAGGTTTTTTGAGAACCAATACACTGATTTTGCTAATTTGTACCTTGTTGTGCGCGGGAAAAGTAGTGCTTTTTATAAATTAAAAAAAATCTAAAATATTTCCAGAAAATAAGAATAAACCCACCATTTTTAAGAATCAAGTATGATTCTGTCCGCCATCTTAAATTTTAAGATGGCGATAAATTTTGATCATGATCTTTAAAAAACAATCAATTCTCACCAGGATGTTTTTTATTTCATCAAAGTCAAAGGTTCAGTAGTAATAAATTTGTAAGGAAATAAATGCAGACATGATTGGCAAGGCAATCGTATAATTTTCAAAACAATGGTTGAAACAAAAATATATTTTTTAGAACCATCAAACCGATTTTGCTGATTCATACCTTGTGCGTGGCAAGAACGCAGCTTTTCTACTATTTTAAAAAAATTATTCAAACGTGTTTGCAACATAAGAATAAACCAGCATCTTTAAAGGGTACATTTTAATATTGTCCGCCATCTTGGATTTTTTGATCGCTGACAAATAATTATAGTTAGTCAAAACTCTGATTAATTCTCTGCCAAGCGCAGTTTGTCCCATTAAAATCGATGGTATAGTTCAAAAGTTATAATGAAAAAAAATTGTGCGGTTTGTTTTTGGCCCACCCAGTATATATGTATTGATTGATTTATAAGAATTCTAATTTAATTCAGCAGATTTGTTTTTGTAAAAAAATCACTGAATAGAGTTAAAAATATACTATTATAAATCAGTACGTTTTTGTCTGCCCGCAGTAAGAAAAACGATAACTGCAATGGACTGTATATATTTTATTAAATGAAAGCGCGAACAAACATAAATATATTGATACGAAATCACGAAATAATCAAA
Source organism: Aspidapion aeneum (assembly GCA_963576565.1). NCBI lineage: Eukaryota > Metazoa > Arthropoda > Insecta > Coleoptera > Brentidae > Aspidapion > Aspidapion aeneum. The sequence continues at coordinate 55,012,385 of OY755045.1, forward strand.
GGTCCATAGGTTAATTGCTGTTCCACATAACGGAAATCAGAAACAAAGTACTCAACAGTTTGCAGCCAATTTCTCCACGTTCCAGGGGCCCCTGTCTTGATCTAAGGATGGCACCACGTAGCTGAAGGGCTGAAGTTTCCAGTTCTATGCTTCAGTACACCAAAATCGAGCACTTTCAAGTGTAGAAATTTGTAATAGTTGGAGAAAGTAATTAACACGCCATTTTTCTCGAGGCGGTAGAAAGGATCTCTCTGATTCTTGGTGCGCATGTCAAAATGCGCGAAAAATGTACTCTGTCCGTCATCCAATTGTGTGGTTTAAAAAATTAAAAACAACCGCGAAATTTAGCGGGAGCTAACACGTTTTGACGTAGCTAGATTAAAATTTAGCACTCTTTTTACTCATCTGACTTTAACTACGTGGTAAAAAGGAGGACGGAGATAGGAATTTACAAATAGTATCAAGTCCCTATCCAAGTCCGTTAGTTAATTCACTTTTGCTCTGAGGTACATGAAGAAATATTTATTTATATTTTATATTTATGTTCCCAATCAGCTAGCTAACATTATTTATTATGCTAACATTTTTAAATATTTGGACCTGGACCACATAGCAACAGCCACCCAAAATAAAAAATAAACCAAATTTAATTAATAAAATAGGCATAATGCAAGGTTGTCGCTTTGACGGATGTTACGAGTGCGTGCAATTAAGATGAAAATATACATTGGATGTCACAATATACACGGAAATTTTGGCGTCAAAATTTTTTTAAAATTTTGCTGTATTCTTCATCAGACTCATGGTAGGCTATGGCATCCATTTAATTTAGGTACACCCGGGCCCTCCCCATCAGGACTGTACCAAAAACATTGAAAAACGTTGTGACATCCGAATTTGGATGTCACGGCGTCGAAGGATGTCACAAGATATCTAAAATTTTTACGCCTGGATGTCACAACGATCAGCGGATATCTATATATATATATTTTTTTTTAATGAACTTTTCTCTTTAGAATGATATCCCACACGATTGGGCACTGGTTTATTTTAAACTTAAGCTAATTATTTTGTTGTTTCAAAAATTAATAAGAATTAATTAATTCAAGTAATTAAATTGTTGTTTCCAGTTTGGGGCTTTCGCTTCTGAGTTTTTAACAACAATGTTTTTATTCTATAAAACTTTTCTCTCTCAAATGATGTCCCACAGCATTGCGTCCTGGTTTATTTTAAATTTAATTTTTGCTTAAGCTAATTTTTCTTATTGTTTCAAAAATTAATAAAACTTAATTAATCCAGTTAACTAAATTGTTGTTTCCAGTTTGGGGCTTTCGCTTCTGAGCTTTTAACAACAATGTCTTATTTTACACGAACTTTTCTCTCTGAAATGATATCCGACACAATTGTGCACCGGTTTATTTTAAATTAATTATTGCTTAAGCTAATTATTTTGTTGTTTTAAAAATTATTAAAAATTAATTAATCCACGTAATTAAATTGTTGTTGCCAGTTTGGGGCTTTCGCTTCTGAGTTTTTAACAACAATGTTTTCTTTTCTAAGAACTTTTCTCTCTAAAATGATATCCCACACAAATGTGCACCGGTTTATTTTAAACTAATTATTGCTTAAGCTAATTATTTCGTTGTTTTTAAAAATTAATAAGAATTAATTAATCCCGTTAACTAAATTGTTGCTTCCAGTTTGGGGCTTTTGGTTCTGAGCTTTTAGTAACAAAGTTTTATTTTCTACGAACTTTTCTCTCTAAACTGATATCCCACACAATTGTGCACCGGTTTATTTTAAACTAATTATTGTTTAAGCCAATTATTTTGTTGTTTCAACAATTAATAAAAATTATTAATTAATTCACTTAATTAACTTGTTGTTTCCAGTTTGGGTCTTTCGCTTCTGAGCTTTTAACAGCAATGTTTTATGTTTTAAAAACTTTTCTCTCTAAAGTGATATCCCACATAATTGTGCACCGGATTATTTTAAATTAATTTAATTATTGCTTAAGCTAATTTTCTTATTGTTTCAAAAATTAATAAAAATTAATTAATCCACTTAATTAAATTGTTGCTTCCAGTTTCGGGCTTTCGCGTCTGAGCTTTTAACAACCATGTTTTATCTTCTTTCCACTCTAAAGTGGTATCTCACATAATTGAAAGCCTATTTATTTTAAATGTAACTCTTGCATAAGTCGGTAATTATTATTATAGAGAAATAATTTATACAAATTAAATAAAATAAGTCAGTTTAGATTTGTGTTTATTGTTAAATCGCATGAAGAAAAACTAGAGCAACAAGTTTTCAATATGATAATTTAAGTACTGGTGCTGGGCTTTCTGGCCTAAGGTTTTATTTTCGCCGCTTTTCCGCAACCCTTACCGCATGTCCGTAACCGCTTTTGCTTTTTCGCTGTTGCCTGCAAATAACGATACGCTCTCTGTGCTAAAATAAATTAAATTTCTTTTGTTACATTCTCTCCCGAATCTTTTATAAATTTGAACTTTTATGTTGGAAAAATAATAAATTGTTATTAAGTTACCAGTGATTGACTTTTATAAAATATTTGTAATCTTACATTAAATTTTGGGAAAATAAATACATAAGAACTTTGCCCAAATATACATTTTTTTAAAATAAATACTAACCTGGATTTCTCCACTGTCTAAAAGCTACCCGAGAGGCACAGGAGACTCTAAGCTTCTTAGAGTGGCGCCCGAGGACCTTGCTGTCAAATTATACTAGGAAACCGCCTGGTAGAATTTGATAGCAAGGGGGGCTTACTCATTGACTGCATATGTTGGACAGACTCCAAGGCTATACAGTGATTTTCGATAAAGCTGTACAAGTCAGTGTAAGAAGGAATGTCGACTTGGCTTTTCTCTCTGCTATAATATAGCTCAAACTGTGCGTAGCTTAACGTCCAACTTGGAAAGCAATTGATTAAATGTTAGAAAGTTCCACTCTGTCGTAGGAAAACCGAGTTCCGTCAAAATGGCTAAGTTCTCGGAAAAGGTGTCTAACATAAAACGGAGCTCTTTCGCAGAATTGGTTTTCACCGAAACGGAATTGATAGCATTTAAAGCAGTCGTAGCTATGAGACGCTTATTTTGATATCTCTTGACTAGAGCCTCATATGCAATATGATAATTGCTGTCAGATAACGGAATTGTTTTTACCAGACTAAGTGCTTCGTTAGTCACTGAACTACGTAAGTGCTGAATCTTTTCTATATCGCTCAAGTCGCTATCATGAATCATGACCTTATAGAGGTCAAACCAATGTTGCCAATTCTTATAGTTGCCATCGAAACTAGCCAACTTGGGTAAAGGAAAATGTCTAGAATTTGACCTAGGGCTATTGACAGAAGTATTTAGTGAAACGAAATTAGTATTGCTGGCTCGAAAAATATCATAATAAATGCCACGACATTCATAAAAAAGTAAATCGAATCAGTTTCTTATGTTATCCTGCTCATTAAAATCGAGTCCCAACTCCTCCTCCTTATGAGACTCGTAAAACTTTTGATGACATTCGTCATTATCCTCGTACCTAGATTTGAAGAGGAACTGGAACGAAGAGTCTGCCTTCGCCTGTTTCGCGACCTCATTCGATTCGGTTATTTAATTTACACAAATAGCATGCTTGTCTAGCAATAATGTCTTTTTTGGTTTTGACATTTTGATTTTGAAAATTACCTTTTTTTAAAAACCAAAGATTTGTTAAAACTTCTAAAACGCTTTAAAAATCCAATTTTAGTTCATAAAATAAAAGAAAAAATAATTAATAAAATTTCATTAAATTAAAGAATTTTTAATTTATTTTAATTATTTATTAATTAGTTATTAGTAAATTTTAATTAAGAATGTTTATACTAACTATCCTTTGTTATTACCCATACTATTAAAAAAAAGTTTTGTGTTGAATTAGTCTCGATCCCATGATCTGCGGATCACGAGTCGAGCGCTATATACCCTATGCTATACGGGCTGTTTACAAAATTATTGGAGTCCGCGATTAACTATGTCGACCAATGCCGATGCCGGCAGTGTAACCCAAGTCAAGCAATTCAAACAGCGCGCGCGTGGCCTACAATACTGTATTGGTCGACTATACCTTTTAATTCCATAGGTATATTCGATATTCGATATATAACTCACCCGAGTTGATATTTTTAACACACGTGACATAAAAGTACGAAAAATCTCGCCGAAAACGGAAAATTTTGGAAATTTGTAAGTTCGGAAGGTTACAGGATAACTGCTGAAAATGTAAATTGAAAGGAACTGGATAGAAGGACCATCCAATGAGGGTGCAAACGTAAGTTGGGTTGAGTTTAGGTTGGCTGGTTCACCACTTACACCACTTATTCGAGAAAAACCCAATTTTTGAGATAAGAAATTGAAAAACGTAATTGTAAAGTTTATTGAAAGGAAATCAGTAAAAACGATGCATATAAAATATCTAAAGTGCACCTACCTTAGTTTTCATCTAGTTGCAGTCGTTTTGGTCGCTTGGAAGATAGGAAAAACGGGAAAATTGTAGCACTCACGGCGTTTCTTGTGCTTCTTCTCGGTTTCCCGATTCGCGCGAGTCTCGGTGCGGGGATAAGTAATATGCATATACCCCGCGAAATTTGAAATGAAAAATAATACTAAAATATGGAAGTAGCCAAAAGCTGGCAAATAATTCTTGCACCAACACTCTGTATAACACTTTTTTTTTATTTAAAGCAGAAATTCCATATTTGGATATAAAATTGTGGAATGCATAGCAGGTTCAATAAAACAATTTGTGGAATCTCATTGGAATGCGGTTGAAAGAAATCCTTAAAAAATGCCCATAAATGGAAATAAAAAATGCCTTGTCAATAAAATTATTTCGCATTCCTGCGAATTCCATTGGAAATTATAAAAGCAAAGCCCTGCAGGCAAAAGGCCTCTTTCGTGATTTTTTTCAAATTTAACCAATATTTTTTCCGTTGTGTGAATCCAGTTACTGTCAGGTAAGCACCAGTCTGTAGTTGCTATTTTTTTTAAACTAAATCTCAAAAACTGTTGCTCTAGTTATTTATTTTAGTATTTTGTTTTTCTTTTATAAAAAATAATTTTTATTAAAATTATACAAACTTTAAGGATTTTCATTTTGACTGAGTTATTTTGACCGTTGCTTAAACTAAATATAATTTGAGGTTTATTATTTTAGAGAACTAGGTATAATTACTGAATCAGTTTAATTAACTTCTTGTTTTCAGTTGGATGCTTTCGCTTCTGAGTTTTTAACAACAATGTCTTATTTTCCACGAACTTTCTAGAATGATATCCCACACCATTATGCACCGGTTTATTTGAAATTTAATTATTGCTTAAGCTAATTTTCTTATTGTGTCAAAAATTAATAAAAATTAATTAATCCAGTTAACTAACCAGTTTGGGGCTTTTGCTTCTGAGATTTTAACAACAATGTCTTATTTTCCACGAACTTTTCTTTCTAAAATGATATCCCGCACCATTGTGCACTGGTTTATGTTAAATTTGATTATTAATTATTGCTTAATTTTCTTATTGTTCAAAAATTAATAAAAATTTATTTATATATATATATATATTTTTTTTAACGATTTTTTTTCTTTAGAATGATATCCCACACGATTGGGCACTGGTTTATTTTAAACTTAAGCTAATTATTTTGTTGTTTCAAAAATTAATAAGAATTAATTAATTCACGTAATTAAATTGTTGTTTCCTGTTTGGGGCTTTCGCTTCTGAGTTTTTAACAACAATGTTTTTATTCTATAAAACTTTTCTCTCTCAAATGATGTCCCACACCATTGTGTCCCGGTTTATTTTAAATTTAATTATTGCTTAAGCTAATTTTTCTTATTGTTTTAAAAATTAATAAAAATTAATTAATCCAATCCAATCCAAGTTTTCCTTAGTTTTTCAAATGCGAACAACCCCTCAAGCTTTTGTCAAGCATCTTGAGGGGCAAGTATTTATGGTCTTCGAAGTACCCCGTTTGCTACTTTGTGATAATGGTCCTCAGTACAAAAGTAATGAGTTTAAGCGTTTTGCTGAGAGTTATCAGGTTAAAATTCAGTATAACCCGTATTATCACCTCAGAGCGAATCCAACAGAAAGGACGAATCGTACGTTAAAAACCATGTTATGTTATATAAACAATTTGTTATGCGAAAGACAACTACAGGAAGTGGGACGAAGAAATACATAAACTTGCCTGTGCGATTCGTACTGCGACCCATAGGACAAACAGGATGTCTCTTTTCTTTGTTAATTTTGGTAGGAACATGTGTTTTGTGGCCTATTAAAATGCGTTGGGTGACATTTGTGGCAGCTTAAAGACGTTGCCGTCATTTTGTGACACTGTAATTAGAATAATAACAATTTGCCAACTTGTGACACAACAAAACCACTGAATAATTAAACAAATATCTGGAAGCAGAACTGTATTTTCCAGCTAGGTAAAACATTGATATGCCCGGTAACTTTTATACAGTGGAGAAGCCCCCCCCTTCAGAAATAAGAAAATTTTAAGTGCGCCACAGTGTTTAATACCAATGTTTTACAAAGAAGATCTTAAATAAAATACAGTTCAACACAAACGTTGTAGCCAAACAATGAAATTCTACCTACTTCCGAGGCTTCCAGAGTATTTGTGTAATTAAAAAACCAAAAAAATTGACTAATAAACAAGATAAAATTCTAAAAGATTTTTAACTGAATCAAAATGACAAAAATAGAAAGTTCTTTATAGGTAGATGCACATTTCCAGCAGGTCACAGTGTACCCACCTTTGAGTCAGTAGCGTAGGACTTATATGAATGATTGTTTAAAAAAAAATATATACTTCCAAAATTATTCCGTCATAGGGGAGATCTGGACCAAATACCTGCTGTCATCATTTTACGTTGGGTAGAATGAGACAGACAGCAACCCAGTTCAAGATCTACCCCATGAGGTAAAACAGTGTAAAGAAACCGCTAAAAAAATATAATCTCATCTCTCTTTTGTCTCCGCAAAGTTGGTCATTGGGTTGTACAAATAGCACCAAAATTTAGTTCATCTTGTTCACTTTAATGGCAAATTTGGATAAAATACCAAAAACATAAAAATAGATAAATAAAGGAAATGGATGTAAACAAGTTAGGGGCAGAATAACACTCAATAGCAATTTGACAGTAGAACTTAAGTTAATTAAGCCGCAAAATTGTGGTCATGACGTCATACCTTTATCTTGCGTTCACAAGAAGTGTTAAAATTATATTGAAAAGTTATCTGGAAAGATAATGTCTAAATTATACTGAAAATTATATAAAAAGATTGTCCAAATTATATTGAAAAAATTATATGAAATGGTTATGTCTAAAGGCTTGCTGCTACCTAGGTCCTGCAATTATTTAATTGTTAGTTTGGTGTTTTATTAAACCTGGAAGTGGTGTTGTTCTCCTTCCGCTACTCCTGTCCTGGTTTGTTCGCGCCTACCTTGAAGATCCCTTAGCACATGGTACTAGGGCAGCCCATGGTTGTGAAAAGGTTGTGCGATCCTTGCCCGAGCGTAAAACCCTGTGGAAAATGAAATGTTTCAGTTTCCTGGAATTCGTCTATTTTGCACGAAGTTCCCCTATACCGAGTAATTTAATCAAGAACCCCATGTCGACTCAATAAAATAAAGTGGATTTAAACAGATGAACTAAACTAATCCTAACGTACCTTTCCCAGGGTTACAAGGCTACACCCGGCTTCACACCAGCGTCCAGCACAACTGTCGATGGAATGGACAAGGCTGTAGACAAAGGAGAAAAACAATATATAGTTTTTATCCAAAACGTGGTTTAAAAAAAATAAAAAAACTCCAAAAATTCCCCATGTCTCTTGTCGAAAAAGTACATTTTACACGAAAAATAATTACAATCTGGGAGGCAAATACCGTCTTGAAGAACTCAAAAAAATAATAAAAAAAATCGAACTTACCGCTCTTATTTCCCGTAGAAATGGCGTAGGCCGACTTAAATCCCCCTTAAAGGGTGTGAGCGTCACTTTAGATTTCGCCTAAACACGACGGCTCACAGTAAACCGTCTTTGGTATAATCCGCAACTACTGCAGTGCCAATAACCACCAAAAACAATGGCGGCACCAATAGACGGCCACCAGCCCAGCCAAGATTCGTTAGGAAAGAGACAAGGCACTCCGTCGAGAATACAAAAAAAATGAAGCTGCCGGAAATCGCTTCGTAAATGTGGTGGGGACAGTACACACAGTACCAACCAAATTTTCCCGGTTAAATTCAAATAAGGATGCGAACCCATTTATAAAAAAAACTTTCTCGCCAATAAATCACTAAATCCGGTTTGCAACACTGGAGGAAAAGACCCGCGGTTTTCAAACTAACCAATGAGGAAATACACCAATACTTCCATATCGGTATATAGGGGGCAGCATCGACCAAGAGGATATTGAAAAAACGTAAAACGCACACTGAGGTGTTGTCGGATCTATTTCCAGGGTTGGAATTTTTATAACAAGGACGTCGAGACACCCTCCATACATAGACCGAACATTTGGACCCCTGCCAACATAGCAAGTAGGAGGAAAATAACCAGCAGGACTATAAGAAGCTCAGCATTGAAACCATCAACTGTAAAATCAATTACTGGAGATCAGAGCATGCAGCAAACCCAGGAATATTCGAACATTCAACCAAATTCCCACATGAGTAAAGCTATACTAAGTGTAGAATTTAGTTGTATTTTAGTAACAGTTTTAGTCAAAAGTTTCCTTTGCTCTTTATATATGCTTTCTCTAAGATCTATATCGTTTGATGCCATTTGTGTAAAACATTTCTACATTAATAAAGTTGTTTCTGAACTTGAAACTAAAAATTCACACTACTGCTTAAACTCGGCACAAGAGTGTTCAGATGTTAAGTTTGCTCACCACTAGCTAGCCCTAAAAACCCTTCAATCCGACTAACTGAGCTAGTTATTAACTTTACATAACTATGATTATATATAAATTTATATAATATAAAAATACGATTTTGTTTACTCTTTTAGTCCTGGTTTTTATTCCTCGTTTATCTTCCATTTACGAAAGTGCATAACTCGTATTTATTTTATCTTCTCCTTATCAAATTAATAAAGATATCAAAGTGGGCGGAGCCTCGGTTGTTACTGGTCAAACCGTGGACCTAAATATGTTTTCGTGCTATCACAACTAGCTATGAGGTTCGGATTGTCCCAATATCCTCGAAAATAAACGTAAGCGAATGAAATGTTCATCTAAATGTTTCCTTCCTGTTACTGAAACCATTTGTGATGCGGCAATGCCGCCATTCCCCAGCAGAACAGCTGTTTATTTTCGTGAACGTCAAAGAAAATCACAAAATTCAAGAGATAAACAAAACAATCAAAAGTTTCAATGTGATTTCCCGAAACCTGTGATCCCGAATTCCAACCACGATGTCCAGATAATACGGTGTGCGTAGTGTCCACAGTAATTCGATGGAATGTCTCCTTTATAAGGTAACTTTTTGGACACTATAGAACCTCCAAACCTAGCTCTATAAAATACCCTTAATTTGTGTACAGAAAGACGAGTCGAAGAGCCTTGATTATTTACCTGAATAAACAAATATGTAACGTTGCCTTAAACGTAAAAATGACACGTTACAGTTTGTCAGGAAAGGATTACTCCAACCCAGTTTTGTTATCTGAAGAGAATGGGGTACAATCTGCAGCTGAAAGTAAGAACGAAGGTTTCCGGAGGCTCTATGCTGATGTTAAGAGAAGGCTAGAGGTGGCAGGAGAGAAAAACGTAGTTCAGTATAATTTGCGTACAAGGGTACCCAACTATTGGGGGTCAGCGTGTTTGGAAGAAGAATTCTGTATTGTCAGACGCTGCGAAGTTTTTCTCGAAGAAATTAGCACCGAAATTCGTTGGTCCTTATGTGATTAGAAATAAAATTTCTCCTTGGATATTTGAGCTTCAGGAACCATCGGGTAATGTACTACCAGGGAGTTGGCATGTCCAAGACCATAAGTCGGCAGCGGACCTCTCCGATTAACCTTTAAGGTTAATCGTCTTGAAGTTGGGGGGGGGGATTATGTAACGTGTCATTTTTACGTTTAAGGCACATGTTACATATTTGTTTTATTTCTGTAAATAACCAAAACTATTCGACTCGTTTTTCTGGACACACGTTAAGGGTATTTTATAGAGCTGGGTTTTGAAGTTATATATTGTCCAAAAATTTGCATTATAGAGGAGGTATTCCATCGTATTATTGTAGGGACTGTGCGGCATTATTTAGGCATTCTAACTGGAATTTGAGATCACAGGTTTCGGGAAAAATCACATAAAAACGTTAAGTTAATCTAACTCAGTTAGTCGGATTGAAGTGTTATGTAGGGCTAGCTAGTGGTGAGAAAACTTAACATCTGAGCACTCTTATGCCGAGTTTAAGCAGTGGTTCAATGTGTATTTTTAGGTTCAAGTTCAGAAACAACTTTACTAATGTAAAAAAAAATTACAAAATGTATGGATCTTAGGGAAAACATATACAAAGAGCAAAGAAAAACTTTTGACTAAAAATATAACTAAAATGCAACTAAATTTTACACTTAGTATGGCTTCACTCGTATGGTAATTGGTTGAGTGTTCGAATATTCCTGGGTTTGATGCATGCTCTGATTTCCAGTACTTGATTTTGCAGTTGATGGTTTCAATACTAAGCTTCTTATAGTCTAACTGGTTATTTTTCTCCTACTTGCTATATTGGCAGTGGTCCGTTTTGACATTTGTTTTGATCTGTGTGATCTCGAAATCCTCGTTTATAAAAATCGGCCGAAATAGACCCGACAACACCTCAATGCGCAGTAGACGGGTTTGGAATATTCCCTTGATTGATGCTGCCCCCTACAGACTTGTACTGAAGTACTAGTGTGCTTCCTTATTAGATAGTTTAAAACTAGCGGTCTTCTAGGCAGGCTTATAAACCTAAACGCTAGGGAATTTTTGTTTAAGTGTTTTTATAAACGCGTTTGCATTTTATTTGAATTTTACCGGGAAAATTTCATTGGTACTTTTGCCCCACCCAATTAAGAAAAGATTTCCGGCTTCTTCATTTTTTTTGGACAAGGTGTCCTCTTTCTTTTCTAAAGAAATTGGCTGGGCTGTTGGCCGTCTTTTGGTATCGCCATTGATTTTTTTTTGTTTACTGGCACTGCAGTGATTGCAGGTTGTTTTTAAAGACGGTGAAGCGTGAGGCCGTTGTTGTTGATAGTGTTTTGTATTTGGTTAACACGTTCTTACATCCTCTGGATTGAGGGACTCAAGGCGGCGTACGCCATTTCTACTAGGAAAGTGGGCAAGTTCGATTTTTTTTATTTGGGGATTCTTTAAGATAATATTAAGTGCCTCCCAAATTCTAACTATTGTTCGTTGTGGAATGTAATTTTTCTACAAAAGACGTATGGAATTTTTGGAGTTTTTATATATTTGTATAAACCACTTTTTGGATAAAAACTATATATTGTTTTTCTCCTTTGTCTACAGCGCTGTCCACTCCATCAACTGGATATTTGTGCTGGTGGAACAAGGTTCGAGCCAGCTGTAACCCTGGGAAAGGTATATAGGGTTGTTTTAGTTCATATGTTCATTTTATTGAGTCGTCATGGGTTTCTTGATTTAGGTTACTCTGGGTAGGGGAACCTCGTGCAAAACCGACGAATTCCAGGAAACTGAAATATTTTATTTTTCACAGGGTTTTATGCTCGGGGCAAGTATCCAGCTATAACTAAGACCCATGTGCTGCCCTAGCATGATGTGCTAAGCAAGCACGAGGGAGGGTGCGGCAGAACAAGGACCCGGAGGAGTAGCAGAAGATTTTAAAGAAAATAAAAATCCCAAATCCTTAATTAAGTTTTCTAATAAGTCAGCTAAAGAAGATTTGTTAAGCCATACTAGAAAGAAAAGGGGGATCAAATTATCTGAAATTGGAGTTATAGGAAACGCAAACAGCTTCTACATTAACACCACAAAATAAAATACTATTGCGTGAAGTAAGAGAACGCTGCAAAAGTGCTAAGGCTGCATGCTGGACAAGAGACTGCAAAATATATGCACGCAACCCAAAAACTGAAAAAATCCATCAGATTCTTAGTACTAATGATATCGATAAAATAGATAAAACTCCAGCATAATTATTACTTTACCAAATACATATGATCCCTACCAAACATTTAATATTAGATTACTATTTCTTTTTGTCCATTTTTTTTTCCTTCTCAATCATGGAACAGCTGATTATTTACTATCAAAATGCGCAAGGTTTGCGCACCAAAACAAATGATTTTTTTTTAGCCACATTAGGAACTGACGTCGATGTGGTATGCATTACTAAAACATGGCTTTTGTCTGGTGTTAAAGATAAAGAACTATTTGACACAAATTTATTTAATGTCTGTCGCCGAGATCGGTCCTTTCACTTAACTGATAAGCGAGACGGGTGTGGAGTTTTAATTGCGGTCAAGAAAACCCTTATTTCGTCAACCAGGGTAGGGTGCTCCTGTAATGGTCTTTGTGAGGATCTTTGGGTCTCAATCGTTCTAGAAAACCGAAGAAACTTGCATGTGTCTTGTGTGTATGCTCCGAGCTACGCAACTTTAGCTAATCTTAATTCACACTTAATGACGGTAGGTGAGGTAGTGAATAGTCTTCTAGACAGTGATAGTGTTATCGTCTTGGGTGACTATAATGCATCCAAGATCTCGTGGCAATATGATCAGGACGAAAGGTGCTATGTAGCTATTTCTACAGCAAACGACGACCGTGGAGAATGCCTCGTTGATACTGTGAATTTGTTAAATTTAAAACAGTGTAATGGAGTGCCAAATCACAGGGGTAATTTCTTAGATTTGATATTTAGCAATAGCCCGAGCCTTCCAACACAACACTGTGTAGATCCCTTTGTCCCAGAGAACCCACATCATAAGGCCACAGAAGGTATTTTTGAATGTAAAATTTCATTAAACTTAAAACAAAAAAGACCCTTTAATATCTTGAAATTTCGAACAGCCAATTATAGGGTAATAAGCACTGCGATCAGTGAAGTTGGCTGGCAATATCTTTTTAAAAATAAATATATCGATGAAGCAGTAGCTGTTTTTTACGGAATCTTAAATAATATTATCTCAGAACATGTTAAAACAAAAAAACGTAACACAAAATATCCACCTTGGTTCTCTTACAACTCCATATTATTAATAAATGAAAAAAGTAAAATGCATAGAGGCTGGAAAAAGTACAAAAATGCAGCCGATTATCAAGTTTTTTGCAATTTTAGAAAAAATGTCAAAATATCACTCAAAGAAGACCACAAAAAATATATAGAAATAACTGAACAAAATATGACTACCAATATAAAAACTTTTTGGTCTTTTTTGGAAAAAATAACAAAAAAACTGTCCCTAGTTGCATTAACCACAATAATCAATTACTTACAAATGACCAGGAAACTTGCGACGCATTTTAAAACTACTTTTCTAGCGTTTACGAGTCATTAGACACCCCCAGTAGAGTACCCCTTCTTCCAAACAATAACTTAATCTGTAATATAACAGAAATCACTAGGGACCAAGTTTTGGAGCGAAATGACAAATTAGGTGTTAGCAAGGGCTGTGGGCCGGATGGTGTACCTTCATTGTTTTTTAAGGAGTGCAGGGATGCCATTAGTTGCCCGCTTTACTTGTTATTTAACAAATCTCTGGGCCAGGGCGTCTACCCTGTAAAGTGGAAACACGTTTAAATTACCCATGTCTTTAAAAATGGCGATAGAAAAGACATATATCAACTGGATATTTGTGCTGGTGGAACAAGGTTCGAGCCAGCTGTAACCCTGGGAAAGGTATATAGGGTTGTTTTAGTGCATATGTTCATTTTATTGAGTCGTCATGGGTTTCTTGATTTAGGTTACTCTGGGTAGGGGAACCTCGTGCAAAACCGACGAATTCCAGGAAACTGAAATATTTTATTTTTCACAGGGTTTTATGCTCGGGGCAAGTATCCAGCTATAACTAAGACCCATGTGCTGCCCTAGCATGATGTGCTAAGCAAGCACGAGGGAGGGTGCGGCAGAACAAGGACCCGGAGGAGTAGCAGAAGATTTTAAAGAAAATAAAAATCCCAAATCCTTAATTAAGTTTTCTAATAAGTCAGCTAAAGAAGATTTGTTAAGCCATACTAGAAAGAAAAGGGGGATCAAATTATCTGAAATTGGAGTTATAGGAAACGCAAACAGCTTCTACATTAACACCACAAAATAAAATACTATTGCGTGAAGTAAGAGAACGCTGCAAAAGTGCTAAGGCTGCATGCTGGACAAGAGACTGCAAAATATATGCACGCAACCCAAAAACTGAAAAAATCCATCAGATTCTTAGTACTAATGATATCGATAAAATAGATAAAACTCCAGCATAATTATTACTTTACCAAATACATATGATCCCTACCAAACATTTAATATTAGATTACTATTTCTTTTTGTCCATTTTTTTTCCTTCTCAATCATGGAACAGCTGATTATTTACTATCAAAATGCGCAAGGTTTGCGCACCAAAACAAATGATTTTTTTTTAGCCACATTAGGAACTGACGTCGATGTGGTATGCATTACTAAAACATGGCTTTTGTCTGGTGTTAAAGATAAAGAACTATTTGACACAAATTTATTTAATGTCTGTCGCCGAGATCGGTCCTTTCACTTAACTGATAAGCGAGACGGGTGTGGAGTTTTAATTGCGGTCAAGAAAACCCTTATTTCGTCAACCAGGGTAGGGTGCTCCTGTAATGGTCTTTGTGAGGATCTTTGGGTCTCAATCGTTCTAGAAAACCGAAGAAACTTGCATGTGTCTTGTGTGTATGCTCCGAGCTACGCAACTTTAGCTAATCTTAATTCACACTTAATGACGGTAGGTGAGGTAGTGAATAGTCTTCTAGACAGTGATAGTGTTATCGTCTTGGGTGACTATAATGCATCCAAGATCTCGTGGCAATATGATCAGGACGAAAGGTGCTATGTAGCTATTTCTACAGCAAACGACGACCGTGGAGAATGCCTCGTTGATACTGTGAATTTGTTAAATTTAAAACAGTGTAATGGAGTGCCAAATCACAGGGGTAATTTCTTAGATTTGATATTTAGCAATAGCCCGAGCCTTCCAACACAACACTGTGTAGATCCCTTTGTCCCAGAGAACCCACATCATAAGGCCACAGAAGGTATTTTTGAATGTAAAATTTCATTAAACTTAAAACAAAAAAGACCCTTTAATATCTTGAAATTTCGAACAGCCAATTATAGGGTAATAAGCACTGCGATCAGTGAAGTTGGCTGGCAATATCTTTTTAAAAATAAAAATATCGATGAAGCAGTAGCTGTTTTTTACGGAATCTTAAATAATATTATCTCAGAACATGTTAAAACAAAAAAACGTAACACAAAATATCCACCTTGGTTCTCTTACAACTCCATATTATTAATAAATGAAAAAAGTAAAATGCATAGAGGCTGGAAAAAGTACAAAAATGCAGCCGATTATCAAGTTTTTTGCAATTTTAGAAAAAAATTTCAAAATATCACTCAAAGAAGACCACAAAAAATATATAGAAATAACTGAACAAAATATGACTACCAATATAAAAACTTTTTGGTCTTTTTTGGAAAAAATAACAAAAAACTGTCCCTAGTTGCATTAACCACAATAATCAATTACTTACAAATGACCAGGAAACTTGCGACGCATTTTAAAACTACTTTTCTAGCGTTTACGAGTCATTAGACACCCCCAGTAGAGTACCCCTTCTTCCAAACAATAACTTAATCTGTAATATAACAGAAATCACTAGGGACCAAGTTTTGGAGCGAAATGACAAATTAGGTGTTAGCAAGGGCTGTGGGCCGGATGGTGTACCTTCATTGTTTTTTAAGGAGTGCAGGGATGCCATTAGTTGCCCGCTTTACTTGTTATTTAACAAATCTCTGGGCCAGGGCGTCTACCCTGTAAAGTGGAAACACGTTTAAATTACCCATGTCTTTAAAAATGGCGATAGAAAAGACATATGCAATTATAGACCAATCTCGATGTTGTCAATACCGGGTAAATTATTAGAAGGTATTATTACTGACCTAATGTTCTTTGAAAGAAAAAATATAATACATGCATGGCATCTTTCTGGGCTGGTTGGAGTCCTATTCGACACCTCGGCGCCAGTATGTCAAATTAAATAATTGCCAATCAGACTGTGTCAGTATAACTTCTGGCATCACCCAGGGGTCGCATTTAGGACCTCTCCTTTTCTCTATATATATATATATATATATCTATGATATCTCAAAGTGCTTTCAACACTTAAAGTTTTCAAATTTCGCGGACAATCTGAAAGCGTATAAAATTGTCAAGAATAACCTGGACCAATTGCATCTTCAGTTCGATCTTCAGCGACTCCAGGAGTACTGCCACGAGAATCGTTTATTTTTGAATGTATCTAAGTGTTACTCAATTACGTTTACTCGACAAACGAGGGTAATAGATTCTCGGTACAGTATTGGTGGGGTTCAGCTGAGGAAAGTTGATTCCATTCGGGACCTTGGCGTTGTAATATCTTTAATTTTGATTTGAATTAAAAAAAAAACAAAAAAATAAAATCGGAATATTTTAAATTCAAAAACAAAATTTAAACAAAGTTTTACGCACCGACAGCTGTTCATCAGTAGAGCATGTCATGGGTATTTTCAAAGTATTGCTTTTTTAAAATATTTAAAAAAATAGAGCGACACTTGATTTTTATGAATAATAAAAATAGGACATTGATTTTAAGATGTTAAATCGGGAGTCCAAACGATACGTTATTTTTTCTTATTGCCTTTGATTAGATCATTTATAGGAGAAACTAAGGTAGAAAAGTCTTTTGTAAAGCGGCGATACCAAGAAATCAAACCAATAAATCTTTTTACTTCGGTAGCAGTGGTAGGACGAAGGTAATTAACCATTACAGAAACTTTATCTGGATCGGTTTGAGGCCTTCAAAGGTAACTAAAAATCCACAATATTTTAAAGAGGTTTTAAACAGTTCGCATTTATTTTTTAAGTTAATTGTCAGATTTGCATCTTTCAGACGATCTCTGACCTCATTAAGCAGTGAAATATGGTCTTCGAAGGTTTTTGAAGTAATCAAAATATCATCAAGGTATGTAAAGATATGGAGTTCTAGGTTAGGTCCAAAGATGGTCAACCAATCTTTGTTGCGTCTGCGCACTATTGCACAAACCAAACGGGACAACAGTAAACTGAAGTTTTTTCTTTTGACTCTTCGTCAAGAGGTAATTGCCAAAAAGCTTTTCTTAAATCGATGGAAAAGATGTATTTAGCGTCTCGTAACATATTTAATATTCTATCAATGCGAGGTAAAGGATAACTATCATGTTTGGTTAAATTATTTAAACCACGCCCATCAAAACAAAATCTCATAGTTCCGTCCTTTTTCTTGACCAAGAGTACAGGAGAACACCAGGGACTGTTTGAGGGTTCAACTACACCTAACTCAATCATCTCATCTAACCCTGTGTGGAAGGGAAGGGACTACCAGTGATTTAATTATTTCACAACTCTGATTAATAGTAATCGGGAGGTCTACAACTCCAACAACTTTTTGTTGAGTACCATCAGCGGTTAAAACATTTTTTATTGAAGCATTATTTACTACGAGATCAAATTTTTTTAAAATATTTAATCCATCGGAACCATTAATTGACGTCGTTGCCCCAGAATTAAATAAAGCAGTTATATCTATATCAAAGAGTTTAACTACTATGTACGGTCTATTATCTAATGGCTTTTTAACGAAAATAGGGGCAATCTCATTTTTTATTGTTTTTATTTTTGTTTTAACATAGTTAGATAAAAAATTTAAATATTGTTTCGGTTTATTAGATTGTCTAAATCGAGAGTTCTCAATAGAAATAGATCGATAATTTTTATCGGAAATAAATCGAGGGTTTTTATTAAAATTAAATCGGGAGTTTTCATTGAAATTAAATCGGGAGTTTATATCGGCCTTAAAAGAAGAAAAGACGAGTCGGCCGTTACGCGTCCTGTCTATACGTTTTTTATACCACAATTAATACAAGAATTTACGGAACAATCGGGTCTTCCACATCGATAACAAAATCTTTTTCTAGGTAATCGACATGAGCCAAATCTGTGCCCATTGCGCCCGCAATTTCAACATCCTTTTGTTCTTGTTTCTTGGTTTGGATTTGTATTATTATTTATATTATACCGGGAATTATTATTTGAGTTTACTTGTTCATTATTATTAGATAAAGAATTAGTTTTATTTACACGAGGGGGATTATTTAAGTTAAAACGTTCATTATTATTTTGGTTCAAAGGTAAAGAATCATTATTTTGATTTACACGAGAGGAATTATTTGAGTTAAAACAATAATTATACTTTTGATAATTGTTAAATCGCGAATTATTTGAATTATAACAACGATTATTTGAGTTTGGGTTTAAATTTTGAGAATGATTTCGAGAATTTATGTGGTTATTACTATTTTGTAAATAAGAGGGCCCGTGATCATTTTGTGGGTAAGCACAGTAGTTGTTATTTTGTGAAGTAGAAGAACCGTAATCTATTCTCTCAACTTTATAGATGGTTTTATTTGATTTATTTCTTAAAGTAGCGGCTTCTTCTAGTTTTTTAATTTTATTTACAAAATCATTAACAGAATTTATATCGCAAAGAGCTAATATATTCCGGCAATATATTTTTTCTTATTATTTTAATTTTTGTCTGCTCTAAAGGGGCACGGGAAAGACGAAAAAATAAATTTTCCATTTGCGCAATAAAAATTATAATTGACTCCTTACGTCCTTGTTTTTTAGATTTTATCTTTTCCCATAAATCTTCTTCACAATTTGGAGAAAGAAAATATTTTTTTAATTGCTCCACTAGAGAATTCCAATCAGTAACTTTATGTTTTACGATTTTATGCCAAGCAGCAGCATCATCTATAAAAAGTTCGACTGAAGATTCAAATAAATCTGCTTCAGATACCTTTCTAGATTCTGCGAAATGAGTTATTTTTTTTTAAAAATCAAAAACTTTGTTCGAGTCTGCATTAAATTGAATTCCCCATTCTGATAAAGGAAGATATCTACTAGAGCAAGTAACAGTCTGTGTTTGGTTTGAAACTAACGGAAAACTGTATTATTTAAAGTTTGATTTTGAAAATTATCATGAACTTCTTCTTTTATTTTATAGTGAACATCAGCGTCTAAATAACCACAAGTATCGTAAGCTTCTTCTTTAAAGTTTTTAACATAAAGAATTAACGTAGGGTCGGTAGGTTGAGAAGGTACGACAATTCGCGAAACTCTACCAGTAATATGTGCCAAACGCGAAATTATTCTATAAAAAACTGAATCTTGCGGATTTACCTCAAATTCGTCTATTAATGACTTTAGAGACTCAAGTGTTTTACTAATTGCTGCTCTTTCTGCTTCAAAATCTATTTTTGTATAATCAAAACTAATTAAATTTGCACCTTGTTTTTCTTTTTGAAAAAGTCTTTGTAAAGATTTAACTTTTTCTTCGCGTGGACGAGTACTGACAACATTGCGAATTAATAATTCGTAATCTACTTCTTCTACAAGAAGATGTCTACATTTAAATGTCTCGGCCATAATTATAAATATATTTTTAAAATAATCAAAAATAAGGTCCAAATTTATAAAAAAAAAGTCTAAGTTTTTACTTTTATTTTGAAAAAAAATCACGGTAAAAAATGCCAATCACATTTGTCAAATATAACAATCATTAAAAAGACAGTCAAATAGAAATACTATTAAAATGTTATGTTACTCTCTGTCACTCCAAGGGATTATAATAAAACAGTGAATGCGCATGTGCAAGGTAAAAATTAAAAAAATTTGTGCCTCCAAAAAATAAAGAAATAGGTACCAACTTTATAAAAAACAAATGCTGAAAAAACTATAAATCAGTACTGGTAATGTAATACTTAGCTCGATATAAGCTTTAAAAAATTATTGTTTTGATAACAAAATATATCTACTGTGTGAAAAAATAATAAAATAAATATTTTAAAAGCAAAAAGCGTTGGGCGCCATTTGTAATATCTTTAATTTTGATTTGGATAAAAAAAAACAAAAAAATAAAATCGGAATATTTTAAATCCAAAAACAAAATTTAAACAAAGTTTTACGCACCGGCAACTGTTCATTAGTAGAGCATGTCAAGAGTATTTTTAAAGTATTGCTTTTTTAAAATATTTAAAAAAATAGAGCGCCACTTGATTTTTATGAATAATAAAAATAGGACATTGATTTTAAGATGCTAAAATAAATCTTTAAATCAAGGAAAAAGATTTAGTCGTCTTATCTGAATTTGGTTTTTTATATCACACAGCAGGTTGTTAAAATCAAAACAATAATTTATGGTGCACAAAAAAACTTTTTATTCAAAAAAAATAATTATATGGGAAAACACATTTGCGAGTATATCTATACCTATCGCGGATTGTGTTGCCAAATTTAATTTTAAAACTACAAAAAAATATCGATCTGTTATTAACAATCGCTTACCTAAAATACCGAAGATACAAAAAAAATGTATCCAAAAAAAAATATCAAAGATACCTTTGACTAACATATTTTTATGCGTAATGTTAAGTCACAAAAAAATAAAGGTAAAAAGAATTATAGAAATAAATTCAAAACAATTTATCCCGCATTTTAACATAAAAAAAATTGAGCTGATTTATAGAAAAAATATCATACCTATACATATGAAAGATTACCTATTTAAAATGCTTGCTAACAGGCAATAAAAAAATCTAGCATTATTATAAAATAATTACTTTTCAGCGGCAATTTTAATATAGAAAAAATCATGGTAATTATTAATCAAAATAGCGGTAATAAATAATAAACCAAAAATTGTACATCACCAAATATCATCCTTTGGTCGGGACCGGAAAGTGTATGGTTACTTATCTATGGCCAAACCATGTAGTAGATACATCGGAAAATGGAGGTTCTCGATACGGCATAGCGGAAGGGTAACCAAACTCAATTTGAGAGATATTGAGGAGGCTTGCTGAAGTAGGTAGATCAGGTAGATATGTTCATAATAATAGGGATCTCCCAAAAGAAGTCCCAAAAATTACAGGGGGGTCTTAGTTTTCAGCATGGACGAAAATTGAAAGAAAACTAATCACAAAACATAGAATTTATTACGAAAGTTAGATTATAGAAAAACGTGGTTTTTCAATTTTTATGCATAGAAATATAAGAGATTAATTTGCCAAAAACCTCAATGAGGACTGTTGCATCACAAAAAAATCAAAATAATATAACGATTATTCTAGGCATTTTGCCCAATGTAAAATCAAGAGAAAAACTTTAGTGAATTCATTTCACAAAAATTTATTAGAGAGATGAAATTCACTTTCCATGTGCTTCCATGGCTATCTCGAAAGGAAAAGACCGGTTTGAGTTCAACATGGCTTCTTGTTAGAAAAAAATCAAAAACTTAAATTTTTTGAAGAACTTTTGCACCAGAATCTCAAACAGGAAAATAGCTAGAAAAAACATTCAAATAAAATGTCTTATTATTTGGAAATCATGTAATTATTTATCAAAAATAAATATAGGAAGTCGAAAATAAGTTACCAAAAAGCCTAAACAAAGCCTCGGAGCAATGGATGAAAACTCTCGAAGACGAAAAAAGCAAAGACAAAGGAGTATGAATATAGCTACATGGAACGTACAGGGACTGAATCAAAAGTTGGACATTATTGCAACCGAAGTGCAGAATTGTAAGATCGATATTATTGCACTCACTGAAACAAAAAAGAAAGGAACAGGTTCGAATAGTGTCCATATATTCACTGGAGTCCCAAAAGAAAGAAGAGCAGCCAGAGGGGTATCCTTGTTGATAAATAAAAATCTAAAGAATAAAATTACAGACTACGATTGCATTAGTGAAAACATATTTCGAGTGAACATGAAGATGCTTGGACATAATATAGGCATAATAGCAGTCTACGCACCATCAGATGACGGATGAGTAGCTACAAAACAAATGTTCTTTGATCAACTTGATGAGACTATCACAAAAATCGGTAATACCAGAGAAATAATTATGCTTGGCGATTTTAATAGCCGAACTGGTAGGCAAACCCAGAGCAAAGTGATAGGACCATTTGGAGAGGAAGTAACAAATGATAATGGCTTAAGACTGATGCAATTGTGTAAAACCCACAACGTAAAAATAAATAATGGTTTTTTTAAACATAAGGATATTCATCGATATACCTGGATTCAGCCAACAAGAAATCTTAAATCTTATGATATAGGTGGACAACACTCGCAATAAAAGTGGTATGATGTGCGAGCACTTCGTGGTGTTACCTGTGGATCTGACCATCATCTGGTAAAAGCAAAAATATTATTCCCTTTAAGAAAAACAAATAAGGACGAAAGTATTAGTGAAAATGAAAACCTAGAATGCATCGAAGACAATCAAAAATACAACTTTAGAAGTCTAGAAATCGAAAGTACTCAAAGATTGTATCAGAACCGATTAGATGAAAAATTAATAAACACAAATCACTCATTTGAAGAGATATATACAAACATAATAAAAAGCTTAAAGGAAGCAAGCAACTAAGCTGTTGGGTACCAAGATAATAGAAATAACAGGAAGATGTGGTGGACGGACAAAATACAGGAAATGGTCAAAGAGAAAAAACGCACATATTTGAAATGGCTCAGTGCTAAGGAGCAAAGAGACCTAGAAATCTACAGGGAAACCAGAAGACAGCTAAGAAATTTGATACGCACACAAATGAATTGTTCGAGCGCAAGTGCCACGACATAAACACACACGTAGGAGGTAGGCAGAGTTCTGAAGTGTGGAAATTCATTTCAACAGTAAAAAACCCAACAAAAGAAAAAGTAAACATCCAGATAATCAAACCAGAACAATGGACAGACAACTACAAGGGACTGCTGCAGGAGACGAGACCCGAATATCTGGCAGCCTCTTTGAGAAGAGACATAGAAGTACATGGAGAGGAAGTAATCATCGAAAAAGATATGATAAAGAATAATATTAAAAAACTTAAATCCGGAAATGCTAGCGGACCTGGGGGAATATATGCTGAAATGCTCAAATATGGATCAGAGAAACTACTCGAAAATCTCACATATATTATTAATCAATGCATAAACGGACATCGAGTACCTAATGATTGGAAAATTGCATTCATATCCTCAATACATAAAAAAGGAAACAAGCTGGATTGCAACAATTACAGAGGAATTTCAGTAACCAGTACTCTAAGTAGATTGTACGGTAGGATTCTTAGAGATCTAATAGAGAATGATTTTCATGAACAAGAAAAAGAAGAGTTTAAGAAGTGGGTTTCGCGCAGGCAGATCTTGTAGTGCTAATGTTTTAAACAAGTAATTGAGAAAAGGAGCACCAGAAATATAGAGACTCATGTTACCTTTGTGGACCTACAAAAAGCATATGATACCGTTCCAGTAGAAAAATTATGGACAGTTTTAGAGCAAACTAATATCAATCATACATACATAAAAGCGATAAAAGAACTATACAAAGGGTCAAAATCTAAAATTAAAATTGGAAATCGACTTTCAAAAGAATTCCTGGTAACAAAAGGCTTAAGACAGGGATGTTGTATCTCTCCAACTCTTTTTAAAATATATATCGCAGTAGCTCTAAAAAACTGGAAACGTAAAGTGCACGGCATGGGAATACAACTTAACGACCGATTTACCATATACACACTACAGTTTGCTGACGACTAAGTATTTGTGGCTAATGATAAAGAAGACATGGAGTATATTATGAGAAAGTTAACAAAAGAATACCAAAAGTGGGGATTAACAGTGAACGTGGACAAGACACAGTACTTATTTATTGGAAACGAATCCAGTGAGTTAGTACTAGAAAATGGACAAACAATATCTCTATGCAATGAGTATGTATACTTGGGTGTCACATTTGATAAGACAGGAACAGACTGTAAAGAATTGGAAAAAAGAATAGTAAAAGCAAAAAAAGTTACTGGATGTCTTAACAGTATTTTATGGAGCAGAGAGATAAAAAAGAATGTAAAATTTAACGTATATGAAACAATGGTCAAAAGCACGCTGTTGTATGGAATAGAGACTTGTCGCGTAACAGAAAAATAAAAAACAAAAATGGAAAGTGTCGAAATGGATGCAATAAGAAGATCAATGAGAATATCTAGAATAGATCACATAAGAAATGAGATCATAAAAGAAAGAATGGGAATCGAGGAATGCATAACGGATGACATCACTAAAAGGCAACTGATATGGTATGGCCATGTACAACGGATGAACCACGAAAGATTACCAAAGCAGGTCCTAGAATGGCAACCAATAGGGCGCAGAAAAAGAGGGCGTCCTAAACTAGAATGGCAACAGTTAATCCAAAGATCAATGAGTCAAAAGAATCTGACAGAGGATGATTGTCAGGATCGAAGGAGGTGGAGAATAGGCGTTGGACAACGTAGAAAAACGTTCTAAACCGACATAGTAGTAGTAGTAAAAATAATGCAATTATTTATTATTAAAAAAATAACAAAAACAAATATATATTTTGTAGTTGATAAAATCTATTTTCTTGAAAAATACATCCGGCAACATCGCATTTACAAGAGAACTTTTACAGCAGGTATGGGGCATAATGCTAATGCCCATGACTTATCATTGTCAAATTTTCATAGATGACAGAACGGAAAGAAAACAATAGAAATTTTGGTAATCAAACAGTGGTTAAAGATTTTACTTTTATTAAGAAAATTAGTGCAAAAAGTATAGGGATTTTTATGTGATAAAATAGAGAAAACAATAAGGTTCAGCAGGACAAAAAGTGGTTGGAATATATTAGAGGTAATTGGTAAATAAATGCTATCTTTAGAACGTAAACATTGACTAAATTTCTTGTTTTTGTTTTAGCTATTAAAATGTTATAAACCAAGTAATGCAATTAATTATTGGAACTGCATGAAGCTTAATAATAGTAGAAAATAATATCAATGAAAAATCGACGAAATATTGTGTGAAAATGTTCAGAAAATGTAAATGAAAAATGGTGTGTCATGAACTTTTAAGGCTTGCAAATACTATTGCTAGCGGATATTTAGGATTATTTTTGAGGTAATTAGAGGACGTTGGTTTTTATACAATTAACCATAGTACTATTTTTAGGATATCTAACAAAAAAAATTTGAAAATAATTTACTAATAAAATCCCTTTTCGTTTATTTTTTAGAGGAAACCAGTAATACACATATTGATATTGAGGGCGGCCTACACAGCTACAGGGCTGTTTACAACAAGGTCATAGAAGAAGAAGAGAGTAGACGTGACGTATTTTAATTAAATAGATTTATTATTCTGAAGTTTATGTATTTTAATTTTTTAAAAATATAACTAAAAAATTAAATTCATTTTTTTTTAATGAACCAACAATGAGAGACAGTAATATTATTTAAATGTCCTATTTTAATAGTATAAAGGATCAAAAATTATTTAACTTGCACTTAAATTTTATTTTTATTTATTATTAATTTATTGACATACTGTTGTAACATTTGACATGTTCCAGTGTAACACTTGACCGCAAACTTACATTTGAGATACACATAGACAACATTGTCAAAAAGTCGTACCAATGCTTGGATTTATATTAAGGGTCTCCAAAGTGTTCACAAACGCAAACTCTTTATTACTGTTCTACAACGCGTATGTACGAAGTCATTTAGAATTTGTGAGTACTGTTTGGTACTATAGACAATTAATTATGAAACCTATGAGAAAAGTTTAGCTTATTATAAGCTAGGTAAATTAAGCAATAGGAGACTGATGGCTTATTTTTCCACAAATTGGTAAACAATAAAATCAATTGCTCACAATTATTGAGTAGGCTCCCATTCAACATAAAGCAAACAAATACTCGGCACTACATGCTTTTCTAGAACAAAAAATATAATACAAATTACGGGCAGAATTCACCAGTCTCCCAGATGCTTACCTCTTAGAACACCTATTTTAACCACATCGACTTGTTTAGAGTATCAGTACTTGGCTTACAACGTCTTTTAATATAGTTATGTGAAAAGACTTTCTTTCCGGAAGAACCAAACTTTATTTTATACTTTTAATCAGTGATATGCGCACAGGTAGTTTTTTTTTCTTTATTTTCTGTTTTCTAGGTTTAGATAATTTGTTATAAGCACTTACAATTAACATTATAAGCTGTCATGTAATGGGGCTTTCCCATTAAAAAAAAAACCTATTTTTATGGGTTGTACCTCAGCCGACAGCGCATAAAAAGCCATTCCATTACTTTTTTTTCTAAAAAAAATCTTTTTTCTACGCGAAAAAACAAATTTTTAATCAGCGATTCAGTGACCCACGGAATTTTCCAAATCTACCTTGTGACGTCAAAATCTACCTTGTGACGTCAGCAAATATCTGGTCGATTGGATTGAAATGTAAAGTGCATAGTTATCTGGCGGACTGTTTGCGTTGGCCCTGGTGTTGTGTCGGAAATTCAACTGTCAAACATTTGGTTTGTTTATTTATTTGACATTCGTATTTTCGGTGATTTAAAGACTAGTTTAGTGATTTTTGTGGTGAATTTTTTGTTTTAAAAGATTTTTGTTTGAATCTGTTATTCCCTATAGTGTTTATACAATTAAGGGTAAGTTTATAAGTATGTAACCGAGGGTTTAACAGCTGATAGGGTTGCCAAAAGTGTAGGAGAAAAACCAGACATTTAAAAACGACTCCTTGGCAAAATAAGTTATGATATTAGGGCTAGTTTATGCAGCAGTGCAATGCATAAGCGTAAATTTAGTTAAATAATTGACTTTGTTTTTTTGGTATGATACAAAAGGCAGAGATATAATTAGGTGTGTATTATGTTCCCTGTTACCAGCCTTTATATAAAAGTGGCACAAGCATAACAATGGATAAAACTCCCAATAAAAAGGCATTTTTATAAGTTAACTTATATTTCTTATGTTTCAAGTATGCCCATGTATGCATGTATGTACACTCATTTCCAAAAAAATCTGTTGACATGACTGATAGAATAACATTAAAATTTTGACAACTCATATTAATTTTCTGATGATCTGATATGGCTGTAAAGGTACAGGGACAATATTAATACATTTTTTTAAATTTTAAGCTGAGGTCAGGCTCCCTGAGCCACAGACTCCCTGAGCTCAATGTTACTTCTGATCCAATCAGAAATTTTTATTTTATAAGTTTATATAATAGTATTTGTTAATTTTAGGCTATTTAGAATTAGATTATAGAGTCTAGGACCCACATAAATGTGATTATTTAAAACAGGTGTTGCGGGAGTTGTACATATTTTTTATTTATTTTCATATATTTAAGTATTTTATAAATGTAGATTTGTCTGATTGTATGTAATTGTGTCTCACTAAATAAGTTACTAGTTGGAAATATATATATATATATATATATATATATATATATATATATATATATATATATATATATATATAATAATCTGACAATTTTAAATGATTTTTTTAGTATTATGGAAAGAGGATTTGCAAAGGGCTGTTCCAACAATTTGCCAAAAGTAGAACACAACATGATCAACATGCAATATATTTTTATTACTCTAAGTGTATTATGTATTACATAAGGATTTCTTGGGTGCAGAGATGAAAAAATGTTAAAAGTAAGTACAATATGGTTAGGGGTTAGGTTATTGTACTGTGAAACAAATTTTTATTTAATATGTCATAAAGTGTCAAAGCATATACACTAGTGAAAGTCTAGTATTGCAAGTTTCCAAAGAACTTCTGACTTTTTTGTTCTTATTATCTTATCAACAATAACAGATAAACTAATATCTACCTATATTAAATATAGGATTTAGTTATTGTGATGGCTTGAAAATGGTTCTTTAAAATTAAACAACTGTAAAAAAAGCTTGATAAAAATTACTTTATTGCTGTCAAAATTTAAATGCATGCTAACTAAAAGCATAATTTTTTTAATTTAATTTTTGGTAACTACTACTTTGCTTTTTTGTTTTTACTATCAACAAAAACTATATGACATTTTTGACATTTTACAAAATATATATTACAGTCCAACCTCTCTAACTTGAACCTCTATAACTTAAACCTTTTAAGTGGTCCCTGCACTTCTTATATGTATTTAAACCTCTTTAACTCGAACTCTCCATAACTCGAACTGTTATGGTTGTCCCATTGAGTTCGAGTTATAGAGGTTCGATTGTATTCTTACCACAAAAAATAACAATTTAAATTAAAATATGAGAATTAAAAGAAATTACAAAACACTTTTGATCCCTAGCTCTGCAAATGAAGAGAAAAAATTGCAGGTGTAGAAGTAGCTTTTTCCTATATTGTATGATCTCAGAAAGATGAATAAAAAACTGAGTAGATTAAATCATGGACCAATTACCATTTTTCAAATATGACAATTAGATTATAGAGTCTAGGACCCACATAAATGTGATTATTTAAAACAGGTGTTGCGGGAGTTGTACATATTTTTTATTTATTTTCATATATTTAAGTATTTTATAAATGTAGATTTGTCTGATTGTATGTAATTGTGTCTCACTAAATAAGTTACTAGTTGGAAATATATATATATATATATATATATATATATATATATAATAATCTGACAATTTTAAATGATTTTTTTAGTATTATGGAAAGAGGATTTGCAAAGGGCTGTTCCAACAATTTGCCAAAAGTAGAACACAACATGATCAACATGCAATATATTTTTATTACTCTAAGTGTATTATGTATTACATAAGGATTTCTTGGGTGCAGAGATGAAAAAATGTTAAAAGTAAGTACAATATGGTTAGGTTATTGTACTGTGAAACAAATTTTTATTTAATATGTCATAAAGTGTCAAAGCATATACACTAGTGAAAGTCTAGTATTGCAAGTTTCCAAAGAACTTCTGACTTTTTTGTTCTTATTATCTTATCAACAATAACAGATAAACTAATATCTACCTATATTAAATATAGGATTTAGTTATTGTGATGGCTTGAAAATGGTTCTTTAAAATTAAACAACTGTAAAAAAAGCTTGATAAAAATTACTTTATTGCTGTCAAAATTTAAATGCATGCTAACTAAAAGTAGAAGTAGCTTTTTCCTATATTGTATGATCTCAGAAAGATGAATAAAAAACTGAGTAGATTAAATCATGGACCAATTACCATTTTTCAAATATGACACATTTTTGACAGCTGTCACTATGTATAAGTTACAATAATATAAATAATTTTTTTAATTAGAACGCCTTGTATATTTTTTCAGAGGGGTGAACAGCTCTCAATCGGTGTACACATTTCTCACAATCTTTCACAATCTTTACACAATCCCTCCCAATCACTCACAATCTTACCACAATCCCTCACAATCTTACCACAATCCCTCACAATCTTTACACAATCCATCCCAATCTTTCACAATCCTTCATCCCACAATCCTTGACAAACTTGACACAGTCTGTCCCAATCACTCACAATCTTATGACAACCCCTCTTTTTTTTAGTCACAAGAATTTTTGATGGGCTGTGGTGCCCGCCCCCTTCAAGCATGCTACACCGCTGCACAGTCCTCCACAATCCCTCGCCAAGCCTCACAATCTTACCACAATCCCTCACAATATTAGCAAAAAATTGTGGATTTTCACAATCGGTGTACACATTTTGGGTTAGCTGTTCACCCCTCGATTTTTTCATTTTTAGATTCATATTTTTTTAAATATATATTTTGTCTATGCTGTGACAGACATTTTCTGAGATATAACACATTATTTCTCAATTAAAATTAAGATTCTATACATTCCACACTATTATTTGGTCTTATTACCTTATTCATATGGTTTTACCATAGAAGTATTGACAAATTTAAATGCGCTAATCGCAGAAAATATACAGTGTGTTCCAATAAAAAGAAGAATAATTTGTTGTAAGTCATACATCGTGACAGCTGTTAAAAAAGTTATATTTATGGAAAATTGTCATTTAATCCAGTTTTTGTTTTATCTATCTATTTTAAAAATATCAATGTTTGTTAATAGTTTTCTTTATTAATAAAATAAAAATAATATATTACTGCCCTAAAAAAGAAAAAGGTAGTAACTAACATTTATTGTCATTGGCACTCTGCTGGAAATTAACTGCTTCAACTTTACACAAAATATGGTATGTGTGTCTCAACAAATAGAGTCAAAATTAATTAATTACACTTACTGCTTTTTTAATTCTTAGGGTAGAATATTATTATGTTATTATTATACTATGGTTTTTTTAGAGCCACGAAAGAGCTATATGGGGACAACACTATCGGCAATGTC
Organism: Aspidapion aeneum; assembly: GCA_963576565.1. Classification (NCBI taxonomy): domain Eukaryota; kingdom Metazoa; phylum Arthropoda; class Insecta; order Coleoptera; family Brentidae; genus Aspidapion; species Aspidapion aeneum. Next base: position 55,042,968 of record OY755045.1, read on the forward strand.
CAAGTTAAAAGAGATGCAGAACTTTGCACAGTGAAGGCCAGAATAACTCCAGAACATAGAATAAGAAAAATTCCCTACAATGTGGAGATTGTGATTAGGAGGAAAAAGTGCTACGTTTTGAGTGCAAAGATTGTTTAGATACCATCTGCAGGTAATTTTCAAATAAAAAATTCAAACCTTTAAAGTGGCTAGAAATTGTTAGTTCGAAAAAATCTTCTGTTTAGGGAATTTTCTTACTGTTTGAAACTGTTTTTTTAGAAATTCAACTCAAACACCATTTTGTTGTGGAAGAAAGAAAATTACATACCAAAAAAAGCTCTATTATTTTCTTATAAAACAAGTATGGACACATTGTGTGTGTCAAATAATAGGAGCAATATGATTGTATCAAAAAGAATTAGAATATAATTCTCTTTGGTTCCATAGATGTATTAAAACACTGAAAAGTGGACTTTTTATATTTATATGCCATTGTCTGACTTCATCTTCATGTACAGGTTGGGCCAAATTCCAGGTTTTTTGGGGGTTTTAAGTATTTCTAGCCGAAAGACATAAAAACGAGTAGTAATGTTCTCAAATATAAAAACTGCTTCTTGATAGGCCTTAAAATGTTTCAGCTAGAAGGGGATTTTGAAAACTCTAGGACAATGACCTTTTTATTAATAAAAATTCCAATTTGTTGTAAATTGCTTTTTAACAAATTTTAGAATCTGTCAAAGTGAATTTCATCTGACACTTTTAGTTTTTGAGATATTACATAAAATTTTTGTATTGTTTTTTTATTAATCACTTCTTCGTTTACATATATTTTTTTAATTTAATTATTTTAACATTGCTAAACTACAATATCAAAAAAAATTAAAAATATAAAAAAATCAAAGAATTCCATATCATCATCATTCCATAAAGATATATGTAATGGTTTTATGTAATATCTTAAAAAAAGTGTTCAGTTTTTTTGTCTAAGCCTGAACCCAAATATACCAAATTATTATCTTATAACAATAATCCAAAATAAGCCTGTCACACACACTAATTTCAATAGCTCATAGCTGTTTTAGTTACTTCGTGATCTCGAAAAGTTACAGTTATTATACATGAAAAAGATAGGGTGTTATAAAATTACAGGGTAATTCAAAATTACCTCATTTCTAACTTAACTCTAAATTGTTAAAACATGTAGGTACAATGATTTTATAACAGTCAAATTATTAAAATGTCACTAAAATTTATTTTGTTTAACTCCACACTCAATTACTTTTTGTTTAATATCACACACGCCATATTTTCTCAGAAACTCTAATTTTTGAAATCTACCCCCACCCTTTTATTAATGGGACCATCTTGACCCAAGACCCAGGCTAGGTACCAAATTTCATTGAAATCGGGCAAGCGGTTTTTGAGTTATGCGCGTTGGTCGTTACAGACAGATATACAGACGGCGCGACAAAAAAGTTTCAAAATCATCTGAAACGCAGATATATAAAAAATTTTGAAATCGGAGGAAATTTTTTTTTAATAATGACCCTTTTTTTAATCATAGCTCACACTACTATAGTATAGTATATGTGTGAGCTAAAATTTGCGATATAAAAGTAAACCAAAAAATAAACAAAATAATCTTTTGTTTTTTGCTTTTCGTAGTAGCTGAGTATTGGAGTTTTGTTGTAATTTACATGATTTTTCTACTTTTATCTCTAGGTTAGTAAATATTTCAATTTATAGCTACAGTTTTTAAACATTTTTTACTTCCTAATAAAAGCAAAAAAAAATATTTTTCCTTCTTTGGCTTATGTGTATGCATTTGTTTAAATGTCAATTTCAAAATATTTCTATCCATATAAATTTTGTTTTATTTTTCATTGGTTCCAGCAAAAATTTATCATTCCTGTAAAATTGCATTGACAGCTTTAAAGGAACTTTTCTTTAATCGATTGACCCAAACCGAGCTGTCAATTTTATTTCAATGTAATAACAAACTTTTTCTTTTTAACACAGGGGGCTGCAAGCTGGGCATAGCTCTTCTGTTTTGGCCTCACAGAAGAAGTGAAGAACCATCGTGTACCTCGACAACATCGTCTTGGAAAAAATCAGATGTTGGATATGCCAAAATATATCTGCAGTCTCTTTTGAATGAAAACTTGGCAGTTCTGGGGCCAAAAAATAATACTTACATGTCCATGTTACCTCAACAGATTATTGCAGACAACAACAAAGGGGTAGTATATACAGTTTTAGGTACTGTACTGTAAGATACTAGTTTTCCTCAAATACTTAAAATGTAAGAATAGATAAGCTGTGATGCTTTAAGGCAATGAGTATTGACCATCTCCATAAACCTTGCAAGCCCACCTCAATAAAAATTTAAAAAACGTATTCCAGAATTATGTGCTACTTTCGTTCACTTTTTAAAATTTTTCTGCTCCTTTCGTTTCCACAGAAATTTAAAAAAATGATGGCGTGCCAACTTTATATAAAGCTAGCAAGCCCATACAGAAATAATAAATATTTGTATTATTTATATGCGAAAATTAAGTGCTTTTTATGTGCTCCTGTTTGCTAAAAAGAAAATTCCATTTACCAAGTTTTTAAGCTTTAAAAAAAATGTGTGGGCTGGCTAGGTTTATATAAACCTAGTAAGCCCACCTCAATAAAAATAAATAAAATACATTCCAGAATTATGTGCTCTTTATTTGCTCATATCGTCCACTTTTTAAAATTTTTGAGCTCCTTTGGTTTCCACGGAAATTTAAAAAAATGATTGACGTGCTAGCTTTATATAAAGCTAGCAAGCCCATACAGAAATAATAAATATTTTTATAATATTTATATGCGAAAATTAAGTGCTTTTTTATGTGCTCCCGTTTGCTAAAAAGAAAATTCCATTTACCAAGTTTTTAAGCTTTTTTTTAATGTGTGGGCTGGCTAGGTTTATATAAACCTAGTAAGCCCACACATTTTATTAAAAAAAAACAGCTTAAAAACTTGGTAAATGGAATTTTCTTTTCAGCAACCGGAAGCACATAAAAAGCACTTCATTTTCGCATATAAATATTATAAAAATATTTATTATTTCTCTATGGGCTTGCTAGCTTTATATAAAGCTAGCACGCCTATCATCTTTTTAAATTTCCGTGGAAACCAAAGGAGAACACAAATTTTAAGAAGTGGACGAAATTAGCACATAAAGTGGACGAAATTAGCACATAATTCTGGAATACATTTTTTAAATTTTTAATAAGGTGGGTTTGCTAGATTTATGGAGGTTATATGACCCATATAGAGTGGCAGCCGGCGAGCTTTGCAACATTGAGGGGCAGATGGCGCTGAAATAAATTCGTCTATTACGCAATATTCAGGGACTACTAGTATGATTTAGTTGCATGTGCGAGTTCCGAGGTTCATGTCTATCATATAAATGCCATTAGATCATAGACTTGTCTCTGAATATTGCGTACTAAACGAATTTATTTCAACGCCATCTGCCCCTTAATGTTGCAAAGCTCGCCGGCTGCCACTCTATATGGGCCATATACTCATTGTTTAAGGTGAACCTCAAACCTGTCCTATTCAAAGCAGCCATCGAGGCTTCTTATATTTTGTATTTTATGCGTAGTATGTGAAAATATAATAGCAAATTTCATAAAGCAACCTAGTGTGAACCGATTGATGGCTCATTAACTGTCACAAATGGATATCAGCTGTGGTTTAAAGTGATAAATAAATAAAACATAAAATTGGTTGGATAATTTATTAACTTTAAACATAAGCCATTATTTTTTAACATTTGTAACAAACAACCGATTATAGTTATGACTCCCAAATAAAACACTATTTGTAACAGTTGTACTGGATAAATAAAAACAGAAACTAGTATTTAGTATAGTCCTTGCCATAGGCAGTTATACTTTTGTGACTTTGACATAAAATAAACATATTTTCTAACCAAAAATATATCAAAAACTAAACATGTAATCTTCGTATAAAATTGAAGGTAAAACTGTCACTATATCTAGAAAAAAAGACGCGGATTTTAGGTTGAAAAAAAAAACGCACAGGTAAAAGCAACTGAAAGACATGCAATTTTTCAGATTTTTTTTGTTGATGTCATTATGCATATGATAAATAAAGAGGTTGGAATGTCATACAAGTGTAACTACCTATGGTAAGGACTATAGTAACGTCCACAGTGGTTGCCCAGGCGACAGTGATTAGCCAGGACAAAAAGAGCTTTGTAGTAGCTTTACAGTCCCTAAAATATATTTTTATTTTGCAACATTGACAAACATGTCAAGGTTTATCAAAACCTCAGTTGGGATTTAATTTAAAAATTTTTTAAAAAGTGCTTTAAGTTTTCTTAAAAAGGTATGTTTCCTTAAAAAAATTAAAAATACGAAATTTCATCACTTAAGAAAAATATAACTTCGCCTTTGTTTTTGTTATACCCACCCTACATATTGGAGTTTTTTTAATGGCCACAATACGAAATTTCATATCACTGAAGAAAAATCTTGATAAACTCTACCAATAGTTACTAGATATTAAGTTTTTTGTGTGCAGCGTATAGTTTTTTACGAATTAAAAAAAATTCCAAGCATCACAATAAACGAGCCTTTTTGAAGGTTTAAGTTTGATTCTGTTCAGCCGTTGGACTTCAAGATGATGGCAAATTTTAATTGTGAAATTTAAAGAACTGATCAATTTTCGCTATGGTTATTTTTATTTTATTAAAATCAGCTTAGTAGTAAAAACTTTATGAGAAAATTAATGTAGACAGACTTGGGAAAGCAATAATCTGTAAAATGGGAAAAAATATATTTTTTTAAAACCACTAAACCGATGTTAGTGATTCATACCCTTGTTGTGCCTGGAAAATAGGACATGAAAGTACTTTAAAAATTAAAAAAAAATTCACAAACATAAAAATATATCAATATACGAGTAACTGTCAAGACTAATCAATTTCCTGCAAAGCGCAGTTAATTTTTTTTAAATCGGTGGTATATGTAGTTCATAAGTTATAACGACAAACATTTTGTCCGTTTTTTTACCCACATTGTTAAAAAAATACAAACTGATAATAAAACAATCACATCTTCTATATTATATTTGTAGGCTGTAAAAATTTAGTTTTTTTAAAAAATGAAACTACCTAGTTTTCGTTTGTTCGAATTTCGACTGGTTGTCAATAACTATATCGATACCTGCCAATCGCTATAACATGGCCAATGACTGTGTGCGATATGTTTATTAAAGATAAAATTTCTATTTAAGGCCATTTTTTTAAAATCCATTGTATTTTTTTATGCTATCATTAACATGTACCTAAAGCTACGTCTACATTTGGAGAGTTTGCTGGCGGAAAGTACTGGCAGCCACTAAACTTGCCAGGTGTAAACTACAAAAAAGTGCGGCTTGCTACTCTCCCGCAAGTACTTTTCAAGAGTTGACGGGCCGGCTAGTTTAGTGGCTGCCAGTACTTTCCGCCAGTAAACTCTCCAAATGTAAGCGTAGCTTAATATTAGAAATAACCGTTAAGGGGCTAATCACTATAATAGCCTTGTTTTTATTTTGATCATCCAAGTAACATTTAACTAGGTTGTAATAACATGTTATAATTTCATTCAGGATTGCCAACCTGACAATGACAACCTTATTTCGTTTCACACTGGAAGTTCACAACCAAAATTTCAACAAAAAAAAAATCATCTAAAAGATCTTAGCATAGCATATACAGGGTGAGAAAAAAGTACCGGGACCCCTAAATATCTCGATAACTAAGAGTTATTTGCAAAAATAGTCTAAATAAAAGTTTTAGGATTGAATTTGTTCTATTTGGTCGTGACATTGACGTATCTGTCAGCATTAGGAGTTTTTCGGAGGTCAACTTTAAAAATTTAAATGAAAACCATATTTTTTTCTTTTACCATTCGATGGAGAATAAAAATCTACGTTTAAAATGACATTGTAATTTTGTGTCAGAATGACATTTCGAAGAATATAAATTAAATAATTGTTCTTAAAGTGGCCTTAACACTTTAAGAAACTCGTAGATTATTTAAGTACCCCTGTATTTTATTATGTGGGTATTTTAGTATTTAGTATTTATTAACCAAAATGTTTTACAAAATTTTTTACAATAATTACTAGCTGTGACAATGACATTATATCTTAATATTGTGTCAAAACAAATCGCAAATTGTTTCTTGTTTGAAGGATATTTGTTTAAAAGTTTTCTTTTTTCCAAAATGTTTCATCTTACAGAACAGGAAAGAATTTCTCTGTTGATGATGAGAGGATGGGGAGAGAGGCTAAGATCATACAGCGATGTAAAATTACTTTTTAACGCCAGTTTTCGAAATCATAACAACGCAACTTTAATATCAAAATCCACTGTAGAAAGGACGATCAGGAGGTTTTCGGAAACGGGAGCCGTTATATCCAGGCCCAAATCAGGAAGACCAAAAACTGCAACCAATCCTGAAACATCCTTTAACGTGGTGATGTCATTTGTAGAAGATCCTCACACTTCAACAAGAAAAGTGGCTTTAGAACACGAAATAGATCAAAAATCCGTTTTGAAGATATTAAAACAATCAAAGTTTCACCCCTATAAGCTCCATTTACTTCAAGAATTAAATGAGGATGATGTTGACAGACGCTTAGAATTTTGCGAGTTGACGATGGAAAAAATAAATGATGACAATAATTTTATATCAAAAATCCTTTTTACGGATGAAGCAACATTTTACTTAAATGGGCATGTTAATAGACATAATTGTCGCTATTGGAATAACGAAAATCCTCACTGGATTTATGAGGCTCATACACAGCATCCCCAAAAATTAAATGTTTGGATAGGGATTATTGATAATAGGATAATTGGTCCATTCTTTATCGAAAGAAATTTGAATTCAGAAAAGTATGAAACAATGTTAAGAAATCAGATTATTCCAGCTGCACGTAATACTGTAGGGGACAATTTTGAAAACATATGGTTTCAGCAAGATGGGGCTCCCCCTCACTATGCTCGGGACGTTCGCCAGTACCTAAATTTAGTGTTCCCTCATCGGTGGATTGGTAGAAGAGGCTCTGTAGAGTGGCCTCCTAGATCCCCGGATCTTACACCAATGGACTACTTCTTATGGGGATATTTAAAAGATAAAGTATACAAAACTAATCCACAGGATCTCAATGAATTAAGAAACAGTATAATTCAGGTAGCAGCATTCATTCCTTTAAATTTCATCAGAAATGCCGTTCAAAGTTTTTACCACAGAATAGCCATTTGCCAGACAGTGAACGGAGGACAATTTGAGCAGTTGATTTAATTTTAATTTTTTACACTTTGAATTTTGAAAATCTTGTTAATTTTTTTAATTAAATTTATTTAAAAAATGACTAATATTATGTTATTCGTTATTAATAACAAAACTTTTAATTATTACTGTTATGATTTTAAAACAGTAGGTACATGTTTTTAAAAGAAATGTCTGGCCGTATTTAAAGACCTTAGAGATGTCTCTAAAACTTAAAATTAATTATTTTATTTAATTATCCATTTATTTTTCAACGTCAGAAAATGACAATGTCATTTTAAACGTAGATTTTTATTCTCCATCGAATGGTAAAAGAAAAAAATATGGTTTTCATTAAAATTTTTAAAGTTGACCTCCGAAAAACTCCTAATGCTGACAGATACGTCAATGTCAATGTCACGACCAAATAGAACAAATTCAATCCTAAAACTTTTATTTAGACCATTTTTGCAAATAACTCTTAGTTATCGAGATATTTAGGGGTCCCGGTACTTTTTCCTCACCCTGTATGTATTACTCTATGATCTTAAGACCCATTGTGCTTCTAATTTGTGTTACCTGGGCATAATTGTCTTGTATATTTTTTGTGTACAATATTTAATTATTACTCAGTGGTGGTCAACTAATTAGAAACGATATGGCATAGATAAAATAATAAAATTTTGATTATTTATAAACAAAAATATATTATTTTTGTTGTTTTTCCCAACGATTATATTCAACAATTTCCCTTCAATAAAAATTAAAATAACCAATGTTATTATTACATATTTAGTAAAAATAATAAAAACTTATTGCGTTTATACTTTGTAAATCGAGAACTAATTAGAAACGCAAAATATACAGGGTTCCCAGATAAAAGTAACAACATGGAGATTTTGGAAAAACATTCCCAAAGTTTTCGTCTACTCCAATCTGCATTATAGCAAACCATAACCTAGACTAATTTTTTTTTTAAAGGGTTTCTTGAGATTCAAACGGCTTTGACTAGACATCTTTTAAAAGGCCTTCTACGAACTGCTTTTGTTTCTTTCTTTTTAAGATTCTATAAAAAATTTTTTGCTTGTTTACATTTCTTATATTTTTTTTCAAAGAACAATAACAAACAATGACAATAGCAAACTTATTTACAAATTTTACCCAATACCATTTTTATACATGCTTTATACTTAGTTGGCCATCCCTGTATATTAACTTTAAAACTACTACAGTCGAACCTCTATAACTCGAACCTGAAGGGACAACCAAAACAGTTCGAGTTATGGAGAGTTCGAGTTATAGAAATTCGAGTTAAAGAGGTTTAAATACGTGTAAAAAGTGAAGGGACCACTGGAAAGGTTCGAGTTATAGAGAGGTTCGAGTTAGAGAGGTTCGACTGTATATTATTTTGTAAGAATATTTTTTGAACCGACCTAGTTTAACACTTACAATAAACTAATGTTCTTAATAAAGTCTGTAGTATTTTTTGTTTTGTTATGCTGTTGTAGTAAAATTTGCAGTTTTATAACAGTGGAATTTCTATATAGATAAAGCAAACCCAACGCAAAAAATAGTGAACGCTTTTTCAAATATTAATATAATTCACTATTTAATAAATTAATATAAAGTACCTTTTTTCTTTTATCGTCAAGCTTAGTTTAATTTTAGTTGGCTTATCTTGGTTTTAAATTGCAAATTTTATATCATCATACTTGGTTAGTTTCTCAGAAATAATATTGTTATAGTTCGGAGCCTAAGCCACTTTTGTCTGCATTTTTGCGTACCGTAATGATACTTGGCACGAATATAGTACAACACTATAGTATTATTTAACGAAGTGGTGCTCATCCCGAACCCAGTGCAGAGCAAAGATAAAGGATGTTTTATTTTTAATTGCATCTATCTAATTAAAATTCTGTATAAAATTCAAATGTAAAGCTAGAGCAATAAAACTTGGCACCGATTATAAGAACATATACACTTTTATTTTAAGCAATAAAATAATATATTAATTTATTTTCTTTCAAGAAATAAAAAAAAAATATTTTTTGAGAAATTTATGGTGTGGGTGTTGAGTAGAAAAAAAATTACAGGAGCTTATTTATGCAGGATACGGCGATAAAATTTAATCTAAGTATAACTAATTTGTTTCTCTTTAAAACCAAAATTGCTGGACGGGTGTGACATATACACGGTCGGAGTACAGAGTGGTTTTATTTACTAATTCTAAATTTAAAAAATCTAAAAAGATGGAAAAGTATGTGGATTTGTTAGACGTAGCGATATTGTAAAAAAATATATACCGAATAAAAGATATTTAGCTTTTATGTATATTTTGTAGCAAGAAAAAAGAGCTAGGTTGAAGTGTTAAAAAGACAGGGTGATTTTTAAAAAGAAGTAAAATTTTTATGATCATTTTAAATAGTTTTTTTTACGACAACGTTACAAAACACTATAGAAAACTTAAAGTCACCACATTACAACAACACTAGTACAGCTTTTATTTTCTTAAATAAATTTTTTTATACAGAATGTTAAAAAGTAACTACACAATAAAGTTTTTTCGCAATTTTTTATTTTAGTGCTAAAAATTCAAAATACTCTAGATATGTCAAATAAAATTATCATTAAAATCACTATATTCTCCTTTATAAACCGTTTATCGGACTCTATGTTTGTATTAAGCGCTACATCATTACCATTTTCTGAACGTATATACTGGGCCACAACTACTTGCTGTCATTTTTACTGTTTTTTTACATTATCTACTGTAGCTATTGTGTTAATAGGAATTTTTCAATAAAAATTGGCACAATTTGTTGAATTACCACAGGCTATAACACAGAAATTTAATTTGAAATGAAACTTAAGGAAAAACGTCCTCACTCCACAAATTTCTGATAGGTTAAGAAATTTGTGGAGTGAGGACGTTTTTCCTTAAGATTCATTTCAAATTGAAAAATGCTCCACGTAGGAGAGTTGGAATCACAATTAAACAAAAATTTAAGTTTGCGTAATTTGGTAATATGTTATAAGATACACGGTGATATTAAAAAAATTATGTAAAAAGTAGTCTCAACTTTTTGTTCATACCGGTAATGCAGTTTTTAAGATACCTTCTTAATTTTACTACCTGTTACAACTAGAGGCACGTCTTTTTAACTTGGTGTGCACTGTGTTACTTAATTTTGTAATGGTAAGAAAATACAGGGTGTCTCTTTTGTCAATATATAAAAAATTTTAAACACGTAAAATTTATAATTTTTTTCTTTGGCACCATTTAAGTGCACATAAAATTTTGGAAATAAAAGAAAATTCGACAAACGCGTACATGAGTTACAGTAAACAGTAAAATGTAAAAAAAAATCGCTTTAACACCCGTTACATAGTACCTTCAATCGATAGAAAATTTAATTTTAAAGAAAAGTTGACCTCGGACTTTTTTTTCCTAAAGGCAAACATACAAAAAATATTAACGATAATTAAAAAATATAACTCACCTACTCGTCATTTGATTTTCTTTTCGTTCATCACCATCGTAATCAGAGGAAAAAATAGCACAACTTTGTCTGTTTAACCGACCCTGTAGCTCTAATATTAACGAAGTAAGTAATAGTGCCGACTTAACTTTCCTAGAAATCGATACCCCACACGACCACTTTAAATGAAATAAGATTTTAACAATGTCTGCCGTCTTTCCTTTTGCCCCCCCTCTCAAAAAACCGTTTTTTTAACTTTATTTTTTGTACATTTTTTGAATTTATAAGCTATAAGGTAAAACGAACAAAAACCTGTACGAGAAATGAGTTTCATATTTAATTTATAAATTTTTTCTGTGTCACCTCATACTTGAGGGGCGTACTCGCCCCTGTATCTGAGCCCTGCACTGGGTTCCATCGGAGCACCACTACTAAAATGGCATCTCTAGGTGTCTACTACCTCTGTGCCAAATTTCATTACGGTACGCGAAAATGCAGTTAAACCCCAAAATTCCCCTATTAGGCCCCGAAATATTATACATAAATCAAAGCCACTAAAATGATTGAAAAAATTGTGTTTATATTTTAAAAATATACCTAGACATTTTTGTGTGCTGAAACCCTGGTTTATATTTGTCTTTAGTTTTAAAGATGTGTAACTGACAGGCATGAATCAAACCAATCAAACTAGTTTCTAAATTTGGTTTACTTTTTGTATGTTGAATCGCAAACTTGATTTGGTTCAGTTTTTGAGTGTCATAAAAAATAAAATATAATTCAGGGTTTGAGCATAAAAATATGATTTTTTAATACAATAAAAAAAAATGATTTCCTACGAAAGTATCTTTTCTTCAAAATACCTATTATTGATTCTAGACCAACTACGCCTCAAGAAATATTAAGTATCATAATAGGTAAAATAAAAAATGCAGACAAAGGGATACCAATAAGCATCTTAAAGGAGACAGAAGACCAACAAGACATTCTGGCGGTTTCACTTTCACATACAATAAATACCCTGTGTCTGATACAAATATCAATTCTTAAAGCAGTTTTCAAAAAAGGTGACAAAAACGAAATTAAGAATTATAGACCTATTTCTCTTCTATGAAATATCAACAAGGTCTTTGAAAAAGTCATTTAATTCATTATTTAGAATATGTAAAATTTCTTTCAAACAGCCAAAATGGATTTCGAAAAGGAAGATCTAGCATTAGAGCCATACAGGGTACTTGCCAAAATATTGGAGTCACTAAAGGCAAAAAAAACTAATTACTGCACTATGCATTGATTTAAGTAAAGCGTTAGATAGTGTGGATTATAAGACACTGCTCAGAATACTAAAATTGTGTGGGATCAAGAGGGTTGCGGAAGTAGCTGCATTTGCTAATGATGAAAGTCTTGTAATAAATTGAAATTATTAAAAACAATTAAAAAAAGAACAATCTGGAACAACTTGAAAACTGGTTTAGATGAAATAATCTTAAAATATATATAAAAACTAATAAAAAAATATATTTTGTAGTTTTATACCATTTAGAGCCTGGACAGATGACTCTTTCTATATGGATTCTTAAGGCTGCAATCCTTTTTGCTTTTCTCACTTCAGCTTTTGATGGCCTACTTCCCGATTTTCGGGAATAGAAATAAATTATGTAACTAGCCAGTCAGTAGGAACATTGCCGGTATCACAGACATTTAAAAAAACCATTGAAGATATGCAAACATCTTCAATTAGTTTTAATGAAGTACAACTATTTGAAACGGGTCCAGTTGAATCTCAAAAAAATAAAAACAGGCCTGGAATAATTTTCCTTACGCCTTGTATTACTATTTCCAACTAGGTTCTTGTATATTAACAATAGCACAGGCAATAATTGGAATCATATTCATTAATGAAAAATTATTAAAATGTGTTAAGTGCATATGTAACTCTTAGACGACTCCTTCAATATGGATTCTTAAGGCTGCAATCATCCTTTTTGCTTTTCTCATTTCAGCTTTTGATGGTCTACTTACCGATTTTTGGGGATAGGAATAATGTATGTGTAATGATGTAACTACATAATCAGCAGTACATTGAATATATCATAGACATAATTAAAAAAAAAAAACAAGGAAAATATACAAAAATCTTCAACTAGATTCTTAAGGCTGCAATCCTTTTTGCTTTTCTCACTTCAGCTTTTGATGTTCTACTTCCCGATTTTCGGGGATAGGAATAATGTACATATGTGTAATGATGTAACTCGAAAGTCAGTAGGAACATTGCCTGTATCATATACATATTTTAAAAAACCATTGACGATATGCAAACATCTTCAATTAGTTTTAATGAAGCACAGCTGTTTGAAACAGATCCAGTTGAATCTAAAAAAATAAAAGCCGGTCCAGAATCATTTTCCTTACGCCTTTTATTAAGTTTATAATCTAGATCCATTGCACTTTGGAAATGTTACTACCAATTCAAAATAGGTTCTTGTATATTTACAATAGCACAGGCTATAATTGGACTCATATTTACTAATCAAAGATGATTAAAATGTGTTAAGGTTATATGTAACTTTCTTAGACAATAGATGACTCTTTCCATATGGATTCTTAATGTTTTTCTCATTTCAGCTTTTAATCGTCTACTTGCCGATTTTAGGGGATAGGAATAAATGATATAACTAGACAGTCAGTAGGAACATTGCCTATCATAGACATACTTAAAAAACCAGTGAAAATATGCAAAAAACTTCAATTAGTTTTAATGAAGTACAACTATTTGAAACAGCTCCAGTTGAATCTAAAACAATAAGAGCCGGTCCGGAATCATTTTCCTTACGCCTTTTATTAGGTTTTTAATCTAGATCTATTGCACTTTGGAAATGTTACTGCCTTATTCAAAATAGGTTCTTGTATATTTACAATAGCACAGGCTATAACTGGACTCATATTTACTAATCAAAGATGATTAAAATATGTTAAGGTGTGCATATGTAACTTTCTTAGACAATAGATGACTCTTTTTATATGGATTCTTAATGTTTTTCTCATTTCAGCTTTTGATCGTCTATTTGCCGATTTTAAGGGATAGGAATAACTGATATAACTAGACAGTCAGTAGGAACATTGCCTGTATCATAGACATACTTAAAAAACCAGTGAAAATATGCAAAAAACTTCAATTAGTTTTAATGAAGCACAACTATTTGAAACAGCTCCAGTTGAATCTAAAACAATAAGAGCCGGTCCGGAATCATTTTCCTTACGCCTTTTATTAGGTTTTTAATCTAGATCCATTGCACTTTGGAAATGTTACTGCCTTATTCAAAATAGGTTCTTGTATATTTACAATAGCACAGGCTATAACTGGACTCATATTTACTAATCAAAGATGATTAAAATATGTTAAGGTGTGCATATGTAACTTTCTTAGACAATAGATGACTCTTTTTATATGGATTCTTAATGTTTTTCTCATTTCAGCTTTTGATCGTCTATTTGCCGATTTTAAGGGATAGGAATAACTGATATAACTAGACAGTCAGTAGGAACATTGCCTGTATCATAGACATACTTAAAAAACCAGTGAAAATATGCAAAAAACTTCAATTAGTTTTAATGAAGCACAACTATTTGAAACAGCTCCAGTTGAATCTAAAACAATAAGAGCCGGTCCGGAATCATTTTCCTTACGCCTTTTATTAGGTTTTTAATCTAGATCCATTGCACTTTGGAAATGTTACTGCCTTATTCAAAATAGGTTCTTGTATATTTACAATAGCACAGGCTATAACTGGACTCATATTTACTAATCAAAGATGATTAAAATATGTTAAGGTGTGCATATGTAACTTTCTTAGACAATAGATGACTCTTTTTATATGGATTCTTAATGTTTTTCTCATTTCAGCTTTTGATCGTCTATTTGCCGATTTTAAGGGATAGGAATAACTGATATAACTAGACAGTCAGTAGGAACATTGCCTGTATCATAGACATACTTAAAAAACCAGTGAAAATATGCAAAAAACTTCAATTAGTTTTAATGAAGCACAACTATTTGAAACAGCTCCAGTTGAATCTAAAACAATAAGAGCCGGTCCGGAATCATTTTCCTTACGCCTTTTATTAGGTTTTTAATCTAGATCCATTGCACTTTGGAATTGTTACTGCCTTATTCAAAATAGGTTCTTGTATATTTACAATAGCACAGGCTATAACTGGACTCATATTTACTAATCAAAGATGATTAAAATGTGTTAAGGTGTGCATATGTAACTTTCTTAGACAATAGATGACTCTTTTTATATGGATTCTTAATGTTTTTCTCATTTCAGCTTTTGATCGTCTACTTGCCGATTTTAGGGGATAGGAATAAATGATATAACCAGACAGTCAGTAGGAACATTGCCTGTATCATAGACATACTTAAAAAACTAGTGAAAATATGCAAAAAACTTCAATTAGTTTTAATGAAGCACAACTATTTGAAACAGCTCCAGTTGAATCTAAAACAATAAGAGCCGGTCCGGAATCATTTTCCTTACGCCTTTTATTAGGTTTTTAATCTAGATCGATTGCACTTTGGAAATGTTACTGCCTTATTCAAAATAGGTTCTTGTATATTTACAATAGCACAGGCTATAACTGGACTCATATTTACTAATCAAAGATGATTAAAATGTGTTAAGGTGTGCATATGTAACTTTCTTAGACAATAGATGACTCTTTTTATATGGATTCTTAATGTTTTTCTCATTTCAGCTTTTGATCGTCTACTTGCCGATTTTAGGGGATAGGAATAAATGATATAACCAGACAGTCAGTAGGAACATTGCCTGTATCATAGACATACTTAAAAAACCAGTGAAAATATGCAAAAAACTTCAATTAGTTTTAATGCAGCACAACTATTTGAAACAGCTCCAGTTGAATCTAAAACAATAAGAGCCGGTCCGGAATCATTTTCCTTACGCCTTGTTAGCTCCCGCTAAATTTCGCGGTTGTTTATATATATTTTTAAAAACACACAACTGTATGAAGGACAAAGCGCATTCCGCGTATTTGGACATGCGCACCAACAACCAGTGAGATCCTTGTCAATCGCCTAGAGAAAAAGGCGTGTTAATTTCGTTCTCCAACAATTTCAATTATCTACACCTGAAAGTGCTCGAATTTTGTGTACTGAAGCATAGAACTAGAAACTTCAACCCTTCAGCTACGTGGTGACATCATTAGATCCTTCAGGGGCCCCTTGGAAACGAGGAGAATTTGGCTGCAAAGGAGGTGAGTGCACTTATCTGATTACCGTTGTGTGGTTCCAACAATTTTACCTATGGACGTCTGATTATTTCGTAATTTCATATCAATACATTTATGTTTGCTCGCGATATCATTAATTAAAATATTTACAGTCCACTGCATTTAGCGTTTTTCTATCCGCGGGCTAACATAAAGTGCTCCTTCGACCGAATTATTTTAAATAATAAATCCATACGACGGTATTAATAATTATTTACCTAATCTGTGGCCAAGCCAAACAACGGCCTTGAATCGAGTAGTGAACGAGAAGTCGTCCGGGCGGTGCACGTGCCTTTTGCGTGCTCGATTCAGTAAACAAAGCGAAGGAACCACAAAACAAAACAAACAAAACAAAAGTTCAGTGGTGTAACATATCATTTCGATATTTAAAACAATTTTCATCAATTGCGATAAATTAGTGCCTATTTTCGACAATTCGTCATTTTTCTATTTCAGAAGCATTAATTTAGCGTTAATTGTATATTTACCGACATTTCTGTGATTAGATGTGTTCCATATCATTTCGATATTTAAAATAATTTTCATCAATTGCGATAAATTAGTGCATATTTTGGACAATTCGTCATTTTTCTATTTCAGAAGCATTAATTTAGCGTTAATTGTATATTTACCGACAATTTCGTCATTTCAAAGGTAAAATCATGTCTGTCAAAAAAGCCGTACAAAAACGCAAGGGTTTTTTATCTGCGATCACCGAGTGTTATGTGTTGTCGCAGACTGCGGAAAAAGATGAAAGAGCGAAAAACGAGTTTCAAGTGAGGTATGCCGATTTGGATGAAACCTTCGATAAATGCATGCTGGCACATAATGACGTCATTATGTTGCTAGACGACTCGGACGATGAGGAATTTAAAACGCAGGATGCGATCCTTTCAGAAGCTCGTAAATATTTTTATGCGTGTAAGGGGGTTTACTCTAAAATATTTCCGGTTGAGGCCCCATCTTTTTCGGGATCATATGTTCGACAAAACGAATCTGAAACTCCAAAACTCAAAGAGTTGGGTATTCCCATATTTCGAGGTGATAAAAAATTATGGCCAAGCTTTTTCGATCTTTTTAATAACATTATAGATCAAAATCAAAGTCTAAGTAACGTTCGAAAACTTCAATATTTATTTTCATATCTCGAGGATGAGCCTTTAAAATTGATATCAGGGATTAGCTTATCTGATCAAAATTATAAAATTGCTTATGACAAATTAGTCAATAGATATCAAAACAAGCGAGACCTCGCAAATGATGCTTTAAGCTCAATTATGAACTCCACCTTGAAAGACGAGTCAGCTAAAGAATTGCGTAATTTAATTGACACCTTTTCTGAATCCCTAGAAATTTTAAAATCACTTAGCTTTGACGTTGACAGTTGGGACTTTATTATTTTTTTCATTTTATTAGAAAAATTGGATATTCCAACGCGTTCAAATTTCGAAATGAGTCACGCCAATACTAATAACGAAATTCCCACTTTTCAGTCACTTTTTCAATTTCTAGAAAAAAGATGTAAAGTTTTGGAATCGCTTCCTCAATCAACAGCACCAAAAAAGGTGCCTATATATCAAAAATCAAATTCTATTCAAAGTCAGTCTGGGCAAAAGCCTACCTATCAAAATTCAAATTCTATGCGAAATCAGTTTGGGCAAAAGCCTACCTATAAATCATCCAATTCGCCTTTTATAGGACTGGCTGGCACCTCAACTAATTCGAGTACGGGAATAAAATGTTTCCGGTGTAATCAAGGTCACGTGCTTTCGAAATGTCAATCATTTCTTGACCTCTCACCTATCGATCGCCTATCTTTCGTCAAACAGAAAAAATTATGTCTAGCGTGTTTTCATCCCTTGCATAATGTAGATACGTGCAAATCAAAATATTCATGCAGGACTTGCAATAGTAAAAGGCACCACACTTTAACTCACATCTTAGAAACTAATCAAGAGTCTGGAAGCCAAGATACTAGTCCTGTCATTCACACACCACCTGTCAATAATCTTCATGTGTCATTAAATGCCTCAGGACCTTCAGGTACCTTTCTTTTATGCACCGCCATAATAGATGTTATGGACGGTTGCGGAAATTTTCAACCTGTAAGGGCACTGCTTGATTCTGGATCACAGACAGGATTCATCAGTGAAAAGTGTATTCAGCGTCTTAATCTTCCTAGGCGAAGTTACACCACTGAAATATTCGGATTAAATCAGATGTCTTCTTTCACTTCAAAAGGGCTCGTTCAATGTCACATTAAGCCACAAGGACAAGTCACTCCTTTACTTAATTTCGAAGCAATTGTTGTTCCACAACTATATTCCAATATGCCTACATTCTCTTTGAACGATAATCAGTGGAAACACTTGCAAAACCTTAAACTTGCCGACCCATCTTATTTCAAATCTAGACCTGTGGACCTGGTTATTGGTTGCGAGCTATTCGCACAGATATTCAAGGAGGGCAGGGTTCTTGGACAGGTAGGGCAGCCTTCAGCCCTTGAAACTATCTTTGGCTGGGTCGTCATGGGAAAGGTTGACGAAGTAGGTAGTCTTACGGAACGAACCAGTTGTTTTTTTAACGAGTCATTCACCTCCTTTAGAGGTCATTCTCCCTAGGTTTTGGGAAATCGAACATTTGCCTAAAAAACAAATCTTATCAAAGGAAGAAAAACAGGCAGAATCAATTTTTACTGCTAGTGTAGTACGGCAACCGAGCGGTAGATTCATGGTAGATCTTCCGTTTAAAGACAAAATAAACCCTGACCTAGGAAATACTTATCCGCAAGCTTATCGTAGATTTTTACTTCTAGAAAATAGATTAATCAAAAATCCTGATCTGTACACTGCCTATTCAAGTTTCATGCAAGACTATATCGATTCTAATCATATGAGTTTAGTTTTATCTAGTCAACCAAAGGTCGACGTGTCGTGTTTTTTAGCACACCATTGCGTATTAAAGCCGGAAAGCTTGAGTACAAAATTAAGGGTAGTCTGGGATTGTTCAGCCGTCACCCCAAAAAATATTAGTCTCAATGACACATTGTTATCTGGACCGAAACTTCAAAAAAGATATTGCTTCTTTACTCCTTACGTTTCGTCTTAATCCTATTGCCTACATTGCTGACATCAAAGAGATGTTCCGTCAAGTCCTTATCAATCCTTATCACCGTCCTTATCAAAGGATATTGTGGAGGTTTTCTCCACAGGACCCACTTTCAGTGTGGGAAACTTTCTACTGTCACTTTTGGCATGACATGCTCACCTTTCTAGCATGCGTACCTTAAATGAGCTGACAAAGAGAGAAAAGGAACGTTTTCCTATGGCTAGTACTGTTTTAAAAACGTCAATCTATATCGACGATATCTTGGG